>PQXK01000304.1:0-41604 GCA_004786245.1 Botrytis hyacinthi | reverse complement strand
TAATTATATTTTTTAATTTAATTGACTATTTATTAAGTAGCTTCTTAGCTCTCGATTAGATCTAGTAGGAACATTAGTAATTAATTACTAATCAGCAATTAACGCAGTTTCATTGGCTGAAGTGTCTTAGCCGAGTGGCGATCAAAAATGCTCCGGTTTGATAGATAGATTGCAAATTTGATAGCTACACGACAAAGAATTTCAGAGTTCGTAATGACTGATGCTAGTAATGGCGCGAATGCAATGCAATGATTGGGTATAAGTATTGGTGGTGATACAGGGGCGCAGGCATGCATATCGATATTTCTGTCACTGAATGTTTTCTTAACAGAATTTGACGGGTTAGGTCATGCGTGTGTAGTTTGTGTCACACTATGGGGATTTTGTATTGGTTTCTAACACACACCGCAAATGAGCAGTTAGCCGTTCCATGTTTCGCAAGTAAACTTTTCTCTTAATTTCTCCCTTATACATATTTTCCATGCACCAAACGCCATTAGGGAATCTTCTCAGTCTAAGCAAACAACTCGGCATTATCCAGGGCATCCTTTGGCGCCTGTCTTCCTCCACTCGTTCTGAGTCCCAATTCTCCCTTCTTTGCCAGTCTCTCAATACCCTGTTCAGCCCTTGCATTATATCTTCCTGCCTTCTTCTTTCTGATCTCGCTTCTGACTTGGTTGGGCGACACGAACTCCTTGTTCTCGTAGATGATTGGTCCACCAAAACTTCCCTCTTGAATGACAATGGGTGTCAACACGAATCTTGGCCCGATCTCCACCAAGTTGCATTCCGTCTCGCTGATTCCCGAGCTCTTCGATTTAGATTTAGTAGAAGTTTCTTCTTCAGCACCCTTCACTTTCGATGGTTCTGTCTCGCTGATTTGATAGTTTCGAATCCAGATTTTGCCATCTGCCAACGTGAATCCCATAACATGATCAATGAAAGGTTTCGATTTTCTTGCACCTTTTGGTACACCGAAGATATGGAGGAATAGTTCTTTCAGAACGCGGAGATGAGGTTCCTTATCAAAAGAGGCATCGAAAGAAAGGATGGGTCGGGAGCCTTTGAGGCAGTTTCCGGTGAAATGGAGTTCTTCCATTGTGTGTACTAAGAAGTGTTAGAAAGGTAGAATTTTCCAGAAGAGGAGCATATCAAAGCGAACATACAATTCTGCATATGCATTTTCACGGTAGGTCCATTGGGTGCCTTGCTCATCCACAGGTATAGATCCTTTCCTTTTCTTGCCTCGAAGAAAAATACATTATTACAATTATATAATTCAGCCAATTCGTTCAATTGATAAAGCTTCGACTTGGTATCGAGTTTCGCATCTTTTTTACCGTGAGGAAGAAGGGACGCAAGGTCATTGAGGAGATGTCGATGTCTACATGTGAAAAATTAGCATTTTCTTGAGATTTTCTGCAATGGTACGAATTTATTTACCTGTAAGTAATTCCTCGTGAAGACAAGATTAAAACTCTTTGCTTATTTTTCTTAACCCCATTTGCAGGACCATCTTCTTTGTGACCAGTGGTCTTTGATAATGACTTATAAACGGAAGCCATTGTGAATGTTGTATTGTGTTGTGTATGTTAAGAATATATGTTCAATGCTATCGGGCGCAAAAAAGTTCTCGAGATCTCCAAACTTTCTTAAGAATTTCTTGATAGCGTAAGCGCGACCTTTAATCTTAGCGCGATACTCAGTGTACATCCTTGCTAGTATATTTCGGCGATTCGGATAAGATACCATCGATCATTGGTCCCATCGACCCAGTCCAGTATGTATTAATTATCAATCGATCAATTCTCAGTCTCGTGGCGAGGTGTAATGACATGGAGAGAGATATGGGGTCGTGGAGTTCCCGGTACCGAGGAACTTTGTTTGGTATCGTATCGGAGGATTTGGTTCACTAGGTGTGGGATAGATTAAGATCTTCCTCATGCCATCATGTTCCTGCATGTAATGTGAATCTTTATTAAGAACACAAGATCTGGAACTCCCAACTGGGGTCGGGGTCTTGAAAATACCAGCAACTCTCATGATCACTTGAGATTCTACCTACGAAATTCATGATTCCTGATGCATACTGTGTAGTCCATAGTCCATGGTGAACTGGATAGATGCACATGATGAAGTCAGTTTGTGTCTTTCAAGCTTCCTTTGAACCCCTTCCCCCCAAGTAATGACGTCTTCCATCACGCTCTCAATTAGCAAGTGGTAAATCGTGAATCTACCTTGCCAATTTTCATACTGGTATGGTATGGTAGTATAAGGTATTGACCGGATCTCCATACTAACTACCCAGTACTTACCAAGTATTTGCTTCATTGAACCTTCTATTCTTCATCCAATTCCACTGCATAATAATTTCACAATACCACAACATCATGGCGACTTTTAGATCCATTCACAACCGCCTTCTCAAGATTCCAGCCCCACTACTTCCACCTGCCTCACCCCACGATCCAACGCTTACCTCAGAAATCGCCTCCCTTCAGCTTCATCCAACCCTAGAGACTGCTCTTCACCTTTTAAATCTCGACTTACCATCAGCACACTTCTTAGCTCGCCATATGCAGTCGGCGCCAGCATACGAGGGCATGTATCTACATGGAATCCTGCATCGAATCGAAGGCGACTATGATAATTCAAGAGCATGGTACAGTGATGTCAAGGAGTCAGAAATATATTTAAAGCTTTGGGGAAAGGGTGGTCAGACTTGGAAAACGTGGAAGGAGGAGCATGGCAATGATGGCAACAGGGAGTCCTTAGATAAAGGCCAAAAGTTTTTGGACGCTGTCCAGAAGTTCAAGGAGACGAATGGAAAGGGAAGCGAGAAGGAGAAGGCATCTCTCGAGAAACAAAGTAAAGAGGAACTTGATGGTGTCATTGAATGGTGTGTGAATAAGTTCGGCACATGCAAGATGATTGATGCTAGTTCTGCTTGGGTCAACCCTAGTGATGAGATCAGGAAAATGGGCGAAGATCAAGTCAACGGAGACAGTGGAAGAAGAAAGTTTTGACGAAAGAGTCTTTAGAACAGAGAGATATTAAGACAAAAACCATTGCATTAGACAAGCATAGCGATCGTTGCAGACGTGAAATCCCAGAGAGGAAGAACCACCGGACAACATAATTGGAAAAAAAAAGGGAAGATATCCTTGAGCCCGCGCTCATCGAGTGCTGAGCGTTATGCTTAGCCCTGACTTCGTAACCCCCCATGCTCCCGCAATGACACTTAAAGACGCCACACCTTTGTATCAACCATCAACCAATATGTCCGTGTAGTTGCGCAAAGTAAGAACGCCTGACTATTTAACAACATTTTCCGCCTCCCTTTGCCGCCTCGTCTGAAGGAGGAGGCGTAAGTGTAATATTTGTACCACTTGCAATAGTGGCCTGTGCAGAATCACCGTTATCGAGGGCCTTCTGGGATACAATTCGATAAATTTCTAGAGAAGCCAGACACTGTTAGGTTCTGCGGATAGATAGATATGTAGAGAGGAGTCATACCAGTAAGAATATTTTGGAAGGCAAGCTCAACGTTGCTAGCATCGAGAGCTGAGGTCTCAATAAAGGAAAGGTTGTTTTCGCCTGCAATGACAAAGATCAGCATCACATCTTGGTGGTAGAAATAGGGAATTCCTTACTGGCAAACTGTTTGGCCTCCTCCGTAGGTACAGCTCTAAGATGCCTTAAATCGCTCTTGTTTCCGACCAACATGATGACAATGTTGGAGTCAGCATGATCCCTCAACTCCTTTAACCATCTTGTGACATTTTCGTAGGTTTGGTGTTTGCTAATGTCGTAAACCAGAAGAGCACCGACGGCACCTCTATAATAAGCGGATGTGATGGCGCGATATCGTTCCTGACCAGCGGTATCCCAGATCTGCGCCTTGATTGTCTTTGCATCCACTTGAATTGATCGAGTTGCGAACTCCACACCGATGGTTGATTTTGAGTCTAGGTTGAATTCATTTCGAGTAAATCGACTCAAAAGATTGGATTTACCGACACCAGAGTCTCCGATAAGGACAACTATGAGAGAAGAGATTAGAGGGAGCGACGACCGGAAAGAATAATCACAAGGCAACGGAGGAGGTTGAGAGGAGAGGGATGTGGGATTTATTTACCCTTGAACAGGAACTATCACAGAGATGTTAGCATATTTACTCTGTTAAGTTGGTTGATATGAATGGGAGGTGATGGAGATATTGTATACTTACGTCGTATTCGTCATTCGCCATGATTGATGTTGAAGTAGAATAGTATTTATTATTGAAGGGGGGAAAGGTTGACGGATTTCGTTGTTGCGATGGATAGATGGATGATGGGTGTGGGTATGCGAGAAACCGGGGTCGGGGGGGTTGTAAGGTTTTTTGGGGAGGGNGGGGGGGGGGGAATTTTGGTCTTTGGTCTTTGAATTTTGAATTGTGAATTTTGAATTTTGAACTTTGAACTTTGAAGATTTTACAAGTTGAGTGGTTCCGACTTTGTATTCCGACTTGAATTCCGACTTGTATTCCAACTTGTATTCCAACTTTGTATGGAAGCTTGATTATATATTTCGATTATATTTCTACTCATACCTATACCTAGGTATGGTTCACCAGTCCTGAAACTTTTATTGGGATGATATTAGACCATGGAAGTTAAAATTCAATTAATTGACTGACTCTGAGAGAAATCAATTGAATCATGAGTATGATTAATATGATTAATATGATGAATACTCGGAGAGCTGCACTCACCTCAATAAGTACCTAGGCACTGTATACTAGGAGTAGGAGTAAGAGTAGGAGGTGCGAGGTATGAGGTATCTAACTTGATGAATCCCTAGTATTTACACTTCTGGTCCCCTGGTGAAATGGTGAAGCCTTGTTGAAGTGAAGCCGGTTTTGCCTTGTCTTATCTCTCCTTTTCTACAGGTACTGGCTGGGTATTACATTACTTACCAGGTACCCACGTACGTACTTGACGAATACTGTAAAGACGAATATTGTAAAGGAGTAGAGTAGAGTAGAGTAGAGTAGAGTAGAGTAGAGTAGAGTAGAGTAGAGTATTGTAGAGTATTGTACTGAGAATGCTATCTCTCGTTATACGTATACTCCGTACTACACTATCTGGCTGTGTATTGACTCCTGAGAATTCCCTGAGAATTACAAGCTAAATGATGGAATATGAATTGATAAAGTGATGCACAGAAAGTCTACGAATATACAACCTCTTAGATTCAGCACTCGATCAATACTATATCTATTCCTTTGTTCTCGTTCCTATTTGGCTGTTTGAGAATTCAGACAGGTGGTTTCGAAATTCAATGTCAGAGCGGTTGGCTGCACGTGAGATGATGATGAATGATACTTTTGGAAGCTTCACTCAATGTAGGTGTCAGGTACGTACACTAGGTAGACAATCGGAGGAGAGGGGCGCTTTAGGAAAGCTTTCTTATCATCTTTCACTTCACTCGACTTTCCCCACTTCAGATTCACTACTAGGTACATACCAGGCTCACTAATCAATCTTGCCTTTTCTCTTCTCTTCTCTTCTCACCCCTCCCTCACTCTCTCTCAAAAATACACATAATCACGTGATAACACATTCTGCCTTTGTTTGCGGTGGTTTGATTACAAGTTGAATGGACTCAATTCAACTTTTCCTTGAGCAAATAACTTCCCCAAGAAGGAATCAAGTAATTTAAACAAAACATTTCGCTTTCTTTATGTCCTGCAACACAAGCCTTCAATCTCCCGTGTAATTCATTCCATCCCATTTCGTCAACAAGATTGATTCATCTTACACCCAAATCCTTTTTCTATCTAAAACCCAAACAAACCACCCTGCCTTCTCGCTAGGTACCTATCCTATCACATTCTTTTCCGTTTGACATCACTAAATTGAATTGGATTGAGTCGGCAACATTGGACACATTCTACCTCTACCTCTCTCTACTACATCGTTCGACCTTCAATTTGGTGTTTTTTATGCATTTGAAATTCATGGTGCCAAATGACTTCCAACCAATCATCAAGAGAAGGGAGGTTCACCTCGCTTGAAGAAGAGGAGATTTCCAAAATTTCCATAGAGTCAACCGATGAAGAGCAATATGGCTCGGATCATGAGTTCATCGTTGAGCGCATTTTGGCCCAAAAAACAGAAGATGGTCAACGCCTGTATCTGATAAGATGGACAGGATTCCCAGAGGAAGAATCATCGGTAAACACTCTCTCTTAATATCAAATCCCATTCAGAGGAGAGCCCTAGTACTTACATTCTGGTAGTGGGAGCCGAGGAAGAATATATTGGGTCAAAGCATTCTGGAAGCTTGGAAAACACGACGAACTCGTGAGCTCCAGGGCTTAGATGCACCATATGATGTCGGAAAACTGGAACTTCTAAAGAAGGCGGCCGAGGCTGGCAAAGCGCGACGTGCTCGTTTGCGACGTGAGAAGAGAAAGCGGCAGGGAATAGTCATATCGCCTCACGAGTCTGATGCAGATAGTGTCGACGAGACGCAAACGACAATTCCACACCCACTAGTTAACACAGCTTCACTCAGGGATGCAAGAAACTCCGAAAGACAACAGCAAGTTCAAGCTGCTAGAAAATCCAAAGTAAGCCCAGACATTTGTTTGAATCAAGAACCCATCTGCATGTTGTGTGGTATTGGTATCACCCTCACATATCAAGTCTCTTCTTGCAGGGTTCCACGTTCATGACTGGTTGGCAGATACAGTCACTGAGCCTCCCGAGAGACAATATATCGAGGCCATGGTATAGATTGTCATTCTTCCTGAAAGCCTGCTTTGAATTTGGACAATAAATGATTCTTGGTCATCTAACTCGTTCGAGATATTGGATCTCTATGACTAACTTTATCTAAGATCCAGGAACGTCAACAAATCGACTCTGATTCATCGTCTGACGAACCGCTGTTCGCAACTTCGCGACAAAAATCGAACTTGGGCGCCTCATCTTCTACAAAACCACCGGCACAGAAGGAGCTGCAGAAGAATGCTGCTTCCAAGGTAAACGCTAGCGATGATCCACTGATAGCAACTGCCGAAAACTCTTCATTGTCTAAAAACAGCTCAGTGCCAAAGGGCTCTTCATTATCTAGAGGAGTCTCAAAGACTCGAGGAGGGGGAGGTGCCACACGAGGAGGTTCTTCTTTACAGTCACAGAATGTTTTTCTTGGTGGAAAAGCGCCCAGAAAACAAAAAGCGAGTTTAATTGAAGCAGCGGCAGATCCGTCAAAAGATCAGCGTCTTTTCAAGAATAGACATATCCTGAGAAAAGTAGAACTGGCTGGGAGAACTATAGCAGACAAATTACCAGATATTACTGCCATTCCTGGTGGCTTGATAAATCCTTCGAAAGCTTCATCCTCATCTGTACAACGACCAGACACTCTTTATAGAACCCCGTCTGCTCAGAATGAGGTGCCCATGAAGCTAGTTGAGTCGCCTCTCGAGAAGCACCAAGTCTCCCAGCGACTGCCTGCACTGCACCCATCTGAAATGTCATGGGAAGAATTACAGAATATTCCGTACGAGAAGCGAACAATCTGTTTCTTCTTTACTCAACCCAGTGGATGCACTGATACTAGCTGCAAGTATCTCCACCAAAACGACCCCCTGCTGCCGGTTGCCCCGCCCCCAGATGGATGGTTTGGGTCGCAGCAAATTTGCTTCTTCTATAACCTAAATAGAGACTGTAAATGGGGTGATACATGTAGGTCTCTGCACGAATCAAATCCCGATATTCCAGTCAGAAAGCCGCCTCCCGGATGGGTAGCGCCAGATCCATCTACCAAAAGCATGCCAACCAAAGCACAGCTCCCAGATAATGTCGACGGCCCGCAGTGGGTCTGCTATTACTGGTTCCATGATAATAGTTGCACAAAAGGAGTTGACTGTAAAATGGCACATTCGACCGATAACGATCTCCGAGTAGCAGCAAGACCTGTTTTTGTTCCTTGTAGGTACTGGATGCAGGGTCATTGTCGCAATGGTGCAGATTGTTCCTTCGCGCACGACTCTACTCAGGATAATCACTCTGTATCCTACATGAGCCAACATCACCCTAAAGTCATCGATTCTGAAATTTCAAGGGAAAAAGGCGTACAGCCTTCACTACACCAGTCAAAAACCATTCCTATATTCGGTGACGACGATACAATGGATTTCGAGATGGATAAAATGCCTGATCTTCCGCCACTTGAGTCAAATTTCACAGAGCCTGAACAATATGTCGATGATCATTCAGTGACTGAAACAGTGAAAATCAGAGGTACCAAAACCAAGACAGTCACGTTTGGCCCACAGTCGCAACCTATTAAGCTCGACTTCACAAGCCTTCCACTGAATACTTCAGACTGGGCAAGAGCGTTTGCGAGTGCAGAGATTTTGGATTTCAACCAAATATGTACCATATATGATTTCAAATCGAGATACAGCCATATTCAAGATTCTACTTATTGGCAAGCGAGTATAAGCACAGATCCTACTGACCAAGTTGTATGCGAAACGGTTAAGAACATGGCTAAGCATCTCTGTCTTCAGATGTCTGGTTTGGCGTGCATTTCGAGCAATTACATTATTCTACTCTATCCAACTGATCCAACCGTGGCTGAAGAATGGAAGTATTTAGATGCAACACCTGATCTACCAACTGACGCTACGCTGAAATACTTGGTATTTGGTTCTCAAACCCCTGTTTCATGTTCCATGAAATCTGCCACAATCGATAAAATTTCATTGACAGCTCTTTCCCACAGTGACATGATGATGAAAAGCTTCCATCATCTTGATTACGAAAAACTGATCATAGACCTGAAGCTTAAGGACCAGAAACTCAAGAAACCCATCACCTTCAACTTTTGTTTAATATTTCCTGCATCTAAACAGCCTCTTGCGGAATTGATAGCATCTTGGCTCAAGAGCTGTTCAAAAGACGACGGCAAGATATACAGCTATCAGAAGCCAGGATGCTGGAACCATTTCAAAAAACATGCCAAAGCTGGAGCTGTGCTGATACACTCGTCTGCGCTCAGCCTTATTTCCAATACAGATCTCATTCATGGCATGACGCTAGACGGGATGAACTACACATTTTGGTGTATTCAAGATACCACATCTAAAGTGCCATTCTACCAAATGCAAAAACAATCTGAACTGGGTCAAGTTATAACAAAACGCCTCTTACCTTTAGGGTATACCATACTCCTCACACCAAGTTTTTTGGTTGCAGAACCAGTCATGACACTTAGCTTTTTGCAATGGTACCAAAAGAAGATCAAAAATTCAATAAGTGGCTCAGTCAGGGTATTGTGCTGCTACGAACTTCCGAGCTTTCTTATGGAACTTGCGATTTCGAAGGCTGAGGAGCAAAAAGAGTTGATGAATAGCCTTGCAAGCGACCCGTCGATGCTTTCTAAATTAAGCGAAAGGGGGTTAAGTCACGAACAGTGTACGGCGAGACTCGATCTATATTGGCTTCTTTGTGATATTTTACGCCAGGATCTTCCTGCCAATCTATCTCCATTCGACCGTGACCCTTCCGAAGAGAATTCGCGGAATCCATTTCTCTTTGCGCCTCCATTCATCGATCAAAATGACGAGAAAAAGTTGGTCGCTTGGTTTGCAGGGTGGGCTTACGCAAATATCGATAAATATAGACGATTCTACCTCATTGGTTCTGGAAAATCAAATAGAAGCTTTGGTGTACCATTGAGAATGATTCCAGAGAGCGAAAGTCACCCACCAAATTCCAGGGCTTTCCGTGAAGGAGGCGCGTTAGCGTGGGCCAGGCGAGGAAGGAACCCGATTCCTATTGCCTGCAGCACCGCACAATTGGGTGTCAATGAAACTCCGTTAGAAAGAGCGAAAGTAAAGTTGAAGGAATTCAAATACGAATTTACGGATGAATGGTATCCCGAGTGGAGGAGAAACCCGGGTGAAGGACGGAGTTCAAATCATATCATCGAATATCGATGGGATCGTGTCTTTGAATCGCTCAAAATTCCTTTCGAGCCGGTAAAAATTAAATATTGATTCATGAAAGGAAGTTCTGAAGTTACTTGTGGAGTTCGAGCGTTCGTACATTTGGAGATTTCTTGCTATTATGATACCACATGCTTTACATGACAAAGCTACACAAATAATAATAAGTTAGCGTTGACTTCCAAATGTTTTGGAGCCTGCGAAGCAATCATCGTGCCGAAGTTTTTGTCGAACCTTTTCAGACGCCGCAAGGGTCATGTGTTAGCAACATGTAGTCCCGTATACTTTACTAGTACCATACAATGATTTTGGAGCGTTTAGCAATAAAGAGTGGGGTCTAGAGAAAGAAAGAAGCAATCTACTTCATTAAGTATATGCCAGACTATAATGGTATTGTGGCCAGCTCACGTTGTTTTAGACCCTTTGTGCCTAGGAGTGGGAAGATTGGAGTGCGGACACGAAGGGGAAACCTCTGTGATCTCCCCTTCCTTTGAAGGCTCTATTTTGTCCCGATTTATATCATACAATCACTCTCATACTTTCATACATTACCACATAACCTACCGAATAACCTACTATGTAACCGTGTGATTTAATCTAGTATAGAGACGTTAGTTCTACGGCACATACGAACTTTCCGCAAAATGATTTTATCGCTAGGCTCTAAAACAACGAGCAGATGTTGAGAGACAGAGAGAGAGAGAGAAGGGGGGGGGGCAAAGGAATCCACCAAGACAGACTCTAATATAACTTGCGTAACACACACCAGAATAAGTCATTAAAGGCTCAATACATCTGTGGCTACTTGAGTGTCAGTGCAGGATTTTCAATGACCCGGACTGCGATCTAACGAAGAAGATTTTCGATTCCTAGATCTATTCTCCATAGTATGAGATGCCCTTATCCTGGATCCTTGTCCCTTGTATAGAAAACAACTTCGTGACGACTCTGTTTAACCTAGCAGTACTTCTCCAAGCCATTCGCTCGATTGCAATCTTACGAGGACAACTTTAGGCTCTCCAACTCGCTATCGACGCCCACTCGGACAGGAAAAAGCAAATATTCATATTCAACTTTTCCAAGTAACCTCATGGGAACGTGATAGCTCATAAAACCAGACCGATAGTGATCGGAGTGAAAGAGAAGGACCAGAAGCAAAGAAACATGGGGTGCACCAGCCCTAACCCCTCATTCATGCATCTCCATTGTACACAGCGCTCCACCCAAAGATTGCATGGATGTTAGCGAGTTATCGATGATGATAACTCTCAGGCCCCTTTTCGTTTGTAGGAGTGCATTCGGATTGATCACGAGATGGAGTATGACTGAGAGATAGACCGAGTACAGAGTCGATGATGAAGTGCTTTTGCTTCCGATGGCCTGCTGAGCTAGTGAATAGGGGCTTTGTTACGAAAACATGCTTGCAGAAGTGAGCTCAAGTCTTTTTGGTTAAAATCCTGCAGCCGAGGGTGTGCCGTAAGCGGATTGCAATCTTGCCTTCTTGTTCTTGATGTAGTCGCAGAGCTATTGAAACCGATCAATGAGTAAAATGAATCGTATGTCTTGGTATTACGGAACTGTGGTTGTGGCAGAAGAGAGAGAGGCGTCTGTAACATCATGGTCAAAGGGAAGACGAGTATTATGTCGATGAGGCAAGACCTTCGCGTCCGTATAGTGAGATTAGTCACCCAGAGAATAGTCAATGGAGTTGAGGTGTCATTTCACGGGATGATGCGGAAAGAGCTGGAGGGTGATTGCAGTAAAGAACCAGAGATATCGTTGGTCCATAACAGGCTCACAATCATTGGATGTACGGCTTTAAGATCAAAGAGTGATGTGAATTTATATTTCTTTAAAAGAATGAGTCTAGAAGAGGGCATTCATGATTTACAAAGTGAAACGATGTAGCTCGCTCTGAATTACTAATAATCTAGCTCCTATTTTTATGGATATGTCTTTTTGTAGGTTTTTTTTTGGGACGCCGATGGGCTAAATGATTAGAGAGATTCGAAAGATTCGAAAGATTCACGTTAGTCAGGGCTCTCTCTCAAAAAAGTGTAACATACAGTGAGAATATCTCTAAATGGAGTGCGCTTAATAATTTTATATTCTGTATGACAACAGAAGAAGGCTATTGATTCTTTTCCCTCCAAACCCAAAACGCCAGTATATGCAACAAGTATCATTTCCGAGAAAGAACTCATACACCCATCACGAGACCTTTAAAATTACTACACTACTTGGATTTGCTTCCCTTCTTCTTCTTTTCCTTACTCTCCTTCTTCATGGTATCTGTCTTCAAAGTCTCATCTTTCTTAACCTCTTCCTTCTTGGCCTTCTCCTTAGTTTCTTTCTTGGGCGTATCAGCCTTGGCTGTCTCGTCCTCCTTGGTCTTCTCTACTTTGGCGTCTGCCTTTGTCTTATCTGCTTTAGGATCGATACCTTTTCGTTTCAAGGTGTTCTTTCTCGCCTTCACTATATACTCTTCATCTTCACCATCATCCCATCCTCCAAATGCATCCTCTTCCTCAGTTTCTCTAATAGGTGTCTTGTCAATATCCAACTCATCCAACTCCTTCTCAGCATCCTTCTCTCCAGGCTTGCTCTTGGGAGATGGACCTGTCTTCTTGAATTTGGAGACGAAGAAGCCATCAACGTTATAAGCATGGGGGTAGTATCTTCTTGTCATCTTCATGTTCTTGTCGAAGTTTTTGCCCATATATGATGTGAAACCCTCCTTACCAAAAGTTAGGCCAGTCTCCACGAGCTTAACGTTTGGTCTCTTGTTGAGTACATATTGAACGACTTGCTCGTTCTCCTCAACGGTGACACTACATGTTGAATAAACGATGTAACCTCCGGTCTTGCTTGCGTGGTCAACCGAGTCGATAGCTGAGAGAAGGAGCTGCTTTTGTAAATGAGGAAGCATGAGGAAATCTCGTTCTGTTTTGTTCGTCTTC
This sequence comes from Botrytis hyacinthi, assembly GCA_004786245.1. Taxonomy (NCBI): domain Eukaryota; kingdom Fungi; phylum Ascomycota; class Leotiomycetes; order Helotiales; family Sclerotiniaceae; genus Botrytis; species Botrytis hyacinthi. Next base: position 28,635 of record PQXK01000304.1, on the reverse strand, counting down.
ACACTAGCATCCTTGGCGATAACTCCAGTACCGGAACATGGTGCATCAAGTAAGACACGATCGAAACCTCCGATAACTCTGGGGAATTCTCTGGCGTCGTAATTGCATACGATCACATTTTTGGCTCCTAGACGATGGATGTTACCGATCAGACCTTTAGCACGAGATTTGTTGCTATCGTTGGCGAAGATGCAACCTGTGTTCTTCATCAACGCGGCAATGTGTGTTGTTTTTCCACCAGGAGCAGAGGCCATATCAAGGACACGTTCGTTTTCTTGTGGTGCAAGAGCCATCACGGGAAGGAAAGAAGAAGCGGCTTGTAGAATATAATGTCCGGCAAGGTACTCTGGAGTGGCACCCAAGGGTACAGCACTCTCGAAAATTTGCAGACCAACTTTGGACCATTTTCCCACTGGCTCTAAGACTACTCCACGGTTAATCAGTGCCTGTGCAAGGTCTCTTCGATGTGTTCGCAAGGTGTTTGTTCGGATGACGACAGGTCTTGGGGTTTCGTTGGCCTCGAAAAATGCAAAAGCCTCCTTGGGCGGGAATAAGTTGAAGAGCTTTTCCGCTAAGAATTCCGAGTAACCATAATATGCGCAAATATCCTTGATCAATTGAGCTGTGTATTCGGCCCTGGATCTACCCTCTTCGGAGAGATTCGAGAAGTCATCCAAGACTCGGATGGTATCGTTTATTCGAGATCGTAGAAGCTGTAGATCAGGTGCCAATAAAGCATTAGTCTTGGGCACCTCTCCGTCTTCATCGTCGCTGTCAAATATATGAGGTCTGTCTCCTGCAATGTTCGTTTGCATAGCAGCTTCCTCCAATTCAGCTTGTGCCTCTGCGGCCTCCTCAGCTTTTTGCTCATCCAATTTCCTTGACAATCCAGCAATATTGGCAGCAGTGAGTTTTTCCTCGGCATCAGACTCATCCTCATCCTCAGAGAACATTGCTTTTGGGTGATCATCATCCGAATCATAGACATCACTTCCACTGTCCGAGCCCAGAAAATCATCTGGAAGACCAGGACCATCATCATCTGAAACATCCAATTCATCAAATTCGTCATTCATGAGATCCGCCGCATCGGAGTCGACATCCTCCATCTCCTCATCTGACATGGGCAATGGTGCAGCCTTCTTCGACTTTTTCGCAGAAGGTTTCTGAACCGGTAACGAATTTGTAAATTTTCCTTTTGTTGCGGTTTGTGCCGCTGAGTTCTTCTTGCCATTGGCAGCTCCATTGGACTTTTTCTCCGAAGTTCGACGTTTCTTGTTAGGATCGGGAGCATATTGCATCGATTCTGCTCTAGATTCTGCTACTGACATTCCAGCTTTTCTTTTTAAATTGGTGAAATGTGCTTCATCGAGCGGTTCGGGCATGCCCTGCTTCTTCATACGTCTTCCGACACCCATTTTGAATGATTTGTTTGGATGTTCGTACTAGAAATTGAAAAGTTGAATGTAAAGATTCGCAAATGCAGCAAATGCGACTTGAGGGAACTTTTTTTCTAGACGAATATAATTTTCTTGCAGATAAGGTTTAGCGCACTTAACTTATCAAGCTCGGTCGCCGTTATTCCGATGCCAAGACTTTTATCTTGTGCTATGGTCAGGTCACAAACATGATTGAGTGGTAATTGTGAATTTGATTGTCTGTAGCTTGTTTTGCCCGCAATTGAGCTTCGAAGAATTATAGACGTTTTTATTCAACTTCTTCAAATCTTATTCATAATGACTGAACTCACATTTGCAAAGTCCTTCATTCAGACTCTCGAGTCGCGCTCTCCCAAAATCACTGCTGATCATGTTGAAGATCCAAGAAATTATCCCTCAAGAGGGGCAGTATGTCTCCCTTGCACTCTTACTTTGTGTACCTTGTTTCATATCACTCACGTCTCCTTACCTTTCGCCCCCTTCTACTTTGAGTTGTTGCTCCCCATACTAACAAGTATGATAGGCCATTCTCCCAAAGATGAGAAAACCTCCTGCCAAACGTCAAAAGTTGGCTCCAGGACAAGAGCGTAGCATCACGGTATCTTTGAAGTCATCGCGAAACCCACCTCTCGACATAACACTTTCTGCACTGTCACCAAATACTTCCATTCTTAACTTAAAAGAGTCATTATCCGAGAAAGAAGGGATCCCTGTGGAAAAATTGAGGGTACTTTACAACAAGAAACCGGTTGGAGATGCGAAAGTTTTGAAAGATGTCATTGGTGAAGAGGAAGCCAAAGTCGAATTTAGTATCATGGTAATGGGTGGAGCTGCTTCCGTGAGAAAAGTTGAGACTCCCGGTAAGGAAGTGGAAGCACCAGTTGCACAAGGGCCGAGTGGGCTGGAAACTCTTGCCGGGGAAGAGTTCTGGGGAGATTTGAAGGGCTTTTTGGTGCAACGATTGAGGGACGAAGAACAGGGAACCAAACTGTATGAAGTATTCAAGAAAGCCTGGGAAAGTAGCGCTGAATGAGGTACATATATTCACGGGGAAACATAGCGAGGAGTTTGGCAATGTACAATTGGAAAGACACAGGCAAATTTGCCAATTCAGAAACAAGTACTTCCGCAAAAGTCGCTTTTAATGTCTTCATATATCATCACGCTGAAATGATCAATCCGTCTTCAGAAGAATAAATTCACATCCATGCATATCATCGCAGGCAATAAGCACCCAATGAAACAGTGTTCCTTCCTGTCACGTTCGTTCCCAAAACCATAAGGCCTGTATCTATGCCTTGAGAGCGGCTGTACCCTTGCTGACTGTCTTCAACATTTCATTCTCCTCGAGGTCGGCTTCGTCGTTTGCTTGAAGTTCATCGCCCGAAAGTCCGGATAAGGCACGCTTGAAAGATTCCTTGGTGGAGGCGTACATCATTTTAGGCTAGAAATTGATTAGTACTAGAAGGCGATATTATAAGATAGAACTTACGAAGGTAGTAGCATCATCAGGGGACCACGAAATGAAAGTAAGCTTGGTTCTAGTAACACATTAGCCCCCAATCCATAAAGCGAAATTGAAGTAAAATCACCGTTGTCCCTCTCCATTGGCCAAATCGAAGTTGAAATCGTATACAGCGTATCTGGGACCTTTACCCTGGGTTTTCTAAAATGTTTATCAGCGCTTGGTCCCCAATAATAAGCTTTCAAACGTACGTTCTTGTTGAGTGCCTTTGCATTTACGAGGACCTCACGGAATGGTTCCCAGTCTGCCGACTCGCTGGAAGTGTCGACAACAACCTTTGTGCCTTCATCGTTGATCTTGTAAACGATCCACTTGATCTTCTTTTGAAGCTTCATCTCGTTGAACTTCTCGATGCATTCATCGTCGACGGTGATACTGTAGACTTGTTAACTAATGTTCTGCGGCCCTGCTCAAATTATTGGTAGGAACAGATTCGCATCAAGCTCGGTTGTCACCGCAAGTCACTGATGGTAGTCGGTTGAGTAGTGGGGTGAACTGACCCTGAGTTAGACTATTATAGCGGAATTATCAGCAAACGGTTGCATGGCGGTTGGTGGAATAGAAGCTACATACCATGATGTCAAGAAAGTCTATGCGACGATTTGTGTTGGTAGAAACTGTCAAATCAACAGAAAGTCAGCGAATGCCTAATACTTAACAACTAGACAGATAAACAAATCGGATGACTTTGAGTCAAGACCAAGCTGTCGAATTACGAACGTACGTTAGAGATTGTTCAGAGACCTGCTTTCCAAAGTCCACTGTATGTTGTGGTAATTGCGAGGGAGTAGGAGGAGCGAGAGAAAAGCTTGGGAGATGTTTATCTTTGGGAGAGTTTTGGATTTTGCGAACGGGGATGAAGGTCAAGAAATTGGTGGGGTTACTTGCCGGTGTGCGATCACCTGAGTGGGACGCTAAAAATACCTTGTCGTGCTTTCACACTCAATCTGGATGGATGAAAGCTGGCAACTTTGAGAGAGTTTTACCCCTTTCAAGATATATAAAATGGAAATGGCCTCTGCTGGGTAATGCAGATAGGAATTAAGTCAAAAATACGAATGATATGTTTCTTCTGGTTATGATAAAATGTCAACGAAGAGGTAGATATCTGTGGGTGGGGTGGAGCAAGTTCCCCTAGTGTTATACACTCTTTGAACGTTTTATCGGTAATTTTTGGGGCAACAAAGATATGCATACACGGAGCTCTTACTAGCTAGAAATGTAGAAGTCAAAATTGAACATCTGAAGTTGTGATTCTTTGAGTAGTAATAAGATAATTCCAATGGCTGCCTGGGTAGAAGTCAAGAAAATATGTCTGAAGCTGTTAGCTCCCGATTACATATAGATAGTTACATTTATCTCATTCATGATGAACTTACACAGCCACCTAGATAGATGGGCAAACCAAATTCGCTTATCATATAGATATGTACGGTAAGTAGTAGGCAGAAGAATAATCTATGCTTTCTCCAAGAAGCTGTTGGTAGATACCTCTGTAAATGTCATCAAACGGTGTGCATCATTATGAAGGCTACCGCCATCTCACTATCTTTCCTGGTTTGATCACAAGGCAGATATATTCCAAGAAAATTGACACGCAAACGAACACATCACCAGTCTTGAACAATCAAGTCAGCCACATCGTGTGGCCATAGAAATGGATTTGAACTTTTTCATATTTTATTTTAGTTTCATTAATTTACATGGTCATAATCTCTTAAACACATCATATCGCTCCGTGATGCCATGCAAGACGAGGAACGAAAAAGGGTGAGTGGGGTGTTATACAATGTTTTGTCCGGTACCAAATTGTCTAGTAATCAAATCGCACAGACAGATGAGGCTCAGACGGGTATTTTATTTTATTTTGACCAATAACTTTTTACATCATTCCTATCATATTGTTAGCGTAATGTTCATCACAACGGGCGAGATAATGTACTAACCTCCCATACCGCCCATACCGCCCATGCCACCCATACCACCAGCTGGTGGTCCCTTCTCTTCTGGTGCCTCGACAATAGCAACTTCAGTAGTACCTAATAATGAGGCAACACCGCTAGCATCAACCAAACCAGTGCGGACAACCTTGAATGGATCGACAATACCAGCAGCAATCATGTCAACGTACTCTCCAGTTGCGCTGTTGAATCCCTTGTTGAAGTCGGATCCAAATTCATCCATGAGCTTACCAACGACAACTGATCCTTCAGTACCAGCGTTCTCAACGATGGTGCGCGCTGGCTTGGTGATAGCACTCTTGATAATGTTGATACCAAGTTGTTGGTCGAAGTTGGCAGGCTTAAGACCTCCAAGAGCTTGACCAGCAGCCTTGAGGAGAGCAGTTCCACCACCTGGAAGGATACCTTCCTCAACAGCAGCACGAGTAGCATTGAGAGCATCAACGAATCGGTCCTTCTTCTCGCCAACCTCGACCTCGGATGCGCCACCGACCTTGATGACAGCTACACCACCGGAAAGCTTAGCAAGACGCTCTTGGAGCTTCTCCTTCTCGTAATCGGAGGTGGTAGGGTCATTCATGACACCTCGGATTTGCTCGCATCGCTGAGCAATGGCATCCTTGCTACCCTCACCGTTCAAGATGATGGTATCTTCCTTGGTGATGGTGATGGATCCAGTAGTACCGAGCATGTCTGCGGTAGCCTTCTCGAGCTTGAGATCAAGCTCGTCAGTGAAGACGGTAGCATTGGTCAGGATACCGAGGTCGCCGAGGATGGACTTTCGGTTGTCACCGAAACCGGGGGCCTTGACAGCGGCAACTTGGAGTTGACCACGAAGCTTGTTGAGAATGCATACAGCGAGAGCTTCTCCATCAATATCTTCAGCAATGATGACCAAAGGACGGCGAAGTTGAGTAGATGCCTCAAGTGCTGGGATGATATCTTGGACGTTTGAGATCTTCTTCTCGGAGAGGAGGATCAGTGGCTTCTCGAATTCCACTTTTTGCGACTTGGTATCGGTGATGAAGTATGGGGAGACATAACCGCGGTCAAATCTCATTCCCTCGGTAATATCGAGTTCATCCTCCATGGTCTTTCCCTCCTTGACTGTGATGACACCTTCCTTTCCAACCTTCTCCATAGCGTTGGCAATCAATTTTCCGATGTGGGTATCACCGTTTGCACTGATAGTCGCAACTTGGGCGATTTCCTCGCTAGTTGTGATATCACGCTTGTTCTTTTGCAAAAACTCAACGACGGCCTCCACAGCGGCCTGGGTACCTCTGCGCAAGTCCATTGGGTTGCATCCTGCGGCGACGTTCTTTACGGTCTCGGAGAAAATAGATTTAGCAAGGACAGTAGCGGTTGTGGTTCCATCACCAGCGGTCTCGTTGGTTTTCGAGGCAACATCTTGGATGAGTCTAGCACCGAGATTCTCGAATTTGTCCTTGAGGGAAATAGCTCTGGCAACAGTTACACCATCTATTCGCCAACAATTAGAATTTTACAACTAGGTAGCCGGAGAGTTCTACAAACCTTTAGTGATCTTTGGGGAGCCATATGCTGACTCAATAAGAACATTTCGGCCTTTTGGACCTAGGGTTGTGGCAACAGCTTTTGCCAAAGTCTCAACACCAGCAAGAAGAGCTGCTCTGCCCTCAACACCGAATTTGAGCTCCTGAATGAAAAAAGTGATTAGTTTAAAATCACCAGATATCTATGTCGCATCTCAGAGCGACATGAGCTGAAGTTGACCCAACATACCTTGTGAGCGAATCTCAATTGTTGTAAAGGACGAAGCTTTGAAGCTGTCGATCCGTTAAGGATCGAAGCTCTTGCTCTAGAACTCAAAGCGCGTTGCATCTTGAATCAATTGAATGAAAGACGCTTATAAAATATAACAAATTAAAAACTGGATATTTAAAAGCTCTCAAAGTTTATAGAGAAGAGGCCTTTTTGTTGTTCAAAGTAAATAGAAAGAATGGAGACTTTGAGATCTTGGAGATAATTTTTCTGGGCCCCATGTTCGGCAGAACCTTTCTCCATCGAATCTGCGAGAAACAATTGAGCTGGGTGAACGGAAGTTCCCGAATGGAGGGGCCGAGCTGCCGGGCATATTTTACTTGATGACTAATGAATTTGACTTTGATATTCAAACCTCACTTCAAACTCCACTCGTGCTTCACTTCACTTCACTTTATTGTCAACGCAATGGCCCCTTTAACCTTCATTCATTGGACTATTGCTGATGTAAATGATCGTTTACTCGAGTATATGTTTGTATACTATATTGACCAAGTTATATTGAGGATCCACATCGAAGAAGGATTAGTACCTACGAGTAGGCATGTATAGATATAATATAGAGGCACTATGATGTAATATGTAGTGTCTGTTACCTCTCACATATTATGCAAAAGAAGGAGAAATGATACCTATGAGTGTGCAGAGGTATGTAACATGTATACCCTTAGTATTCATGATGCTTTGATTTGTGACGATACTGATGTCAAGATCTCTGAGTTTCTTGGACGCACATGAATGTCCCTGAGCCCCTCTTTGGTCATATACCCCCTTGTGTCTTAGAAAGATTCGAACTGTCGCGACTTTGATGACCATGTATCGAACTTGAGTCTTTTATTTGGATTTCGACTTTGAACTCAGAGGAAGTATTGAAAAGAATTAGCAATTCGGTGTCCGCAAATAGTAGCGAGTGTTACCTGTCCCACGTACCATTCTGGCGTGAGAATTCAACAGTCCCTTGAATCATGATGTACCTAACTGAGCCTCATATTCAAATATCATGAGTAACGCAATCCTTGAGAAATTCGTTAAAGTCGATCAAAGCTTTTGCTGCTCGTACTCATGTGTGTTGCTAGTTTGCTTCGTCAGTGCGTAGAAAGAAACTTACACACTTCCTGATCTTCATCATAGCACAATGGGTGTGCTTAATAGAAGTTTGTAGCCCGCATGTAGTCGTATCACTCTTAATTTGATATCAGGAGTTATGAGCAAGAGGAAGAAGTAATTGTATTGTTTGCTTGCGACCTGTACAGGGACACGGAGCTGATACTTTCCAATCTCTACTCTTCAACGTGGGCGAATCAATTTTAAAACGGTCAAGGTGAAAGGTTCTCTTCATTAAGCAAAAGAAGATGGACTCACAGCATGTTTGTATATCAATTTGCTAGGTTATCGTCCCAAGCGAGGGGGTAGAAATGGGCTAACCCCGCAGTGGCTTCCTTGATTCACATCAGCCCTCCACTCAGCCTGGCCAAGGAGTGATTCTATCGTATGTTATCGATATTATCCACTTGTATGAAGCAGCACTTCTCACTTTTTCTAGAAAAGTATATCATGTCAAGTGACTGTATAAGTTTCAACAACCCACACGGAAGCCTGCTTCTCAATCACACACACACACACACACATGGAACTTTGCTAGCATTCTATCTCATAAATCAGGGCTGTCTAATATCTAACACGCATCGATGAACAGTCATGACATATAGTACCGCCTCAAGCCTATAAAGCATTGATCTATAGAAAAGGAAGTGAGGTTGAAATGTCACTGAAGTGCTAGATTCCTCTAAAAGATGATGAGCAGGAGGAATCCTCAGGTATTCCTCGTCTGATATGTGTCATGTCTTTGTAGGCTGAGTTTATAGGTGAATACAATTCATAATCAGCTTTGATCATCATGACTTGCCTCAATCTCTAGCTAAATAGCACAAAGAGTCGAAGTTCGTTTACTCTTTGAATAACCCATAGCCTTACAGTTCACCACCAGATAAGTCTTCTATCTTTTATATGTGAAATCACAGCTAATTACTTGGTATTTTCATTAAAATTGCTATGATCCTTAGTACCCCAAAGCAGGGCAGCTACAAAAAAGAAAAAGAACAGTTTGTCATTCAAAATACCCACTGTCCAACATTGACCCCTGTGGACACTCACAGCCCAAGTAATTCGAGGAGGTGAAGGAGAAGTCAGAGCAGCACGGACCTCGCCTATTCATTCAACAACCTTATCAAAGCATGTGATTCACCTCCATAATTCTACCTAATGGCTTGCCAGCTTTTATTTTTTTTGTGGATTGCTGCCTGCAACTCGAGCAACCCTTTTGACTCTCCACCAGGACCAAACTTGAAGAGACAACCTTTCAAGCAGAATTTTTGTCCTGGAATTGACAAACTAGCAAACAAACTATGCACTCCTCCTCAGTGGTAAGTAAACTCTTACCACTTCATCTTTACCGACTTTTCATGCTGAAGCATACTAATTCATCACAGAGAGGCAGCCTTTCAGCTTCGAAATTCCCACAGACCTTGGTTTTCCTTCAACTTTCTTCGACTTCGAATTACCTCACACGGCGACGAGTACTATACTACCTTGGTTGGGTAAAGGGAAAAAAATCAGCTATATCTTCTTGATTGAGAATGCGACCGCGTTGGGAAAACTTATGGTATGGCCAGAATTTTCCAAGCCCACTCACTGTTCAACTCAAGTGGAGACTGCTCACTCAAGCAATCTGAGCCACCAGTCTCGTACGAGTGTTGGAATTCATCTTACCATTACCGACCACCAAGAGTCAATCTTGGCCACCTGCCAGAACATTAAGACGGAACGTTGCACGAGAGCTGAGTCACGGCTCTGGGCCACGAATCCATACCATCGCTTGACAGTCCTGCTTCACGGCTCATCTGCGAATCGGAGAAAGGATTACGAGTCTGCATAAGCTCACCATATAGCTGCTGAGCAAAAATTTCTTTCTATTGTTCGATAGAATGAAAACGGCGTGTAGCAGTATGCCACGGACGATTCCTTGAAGAAACTTAGCTTGGCTACCTACAAGAACATCAAAGAGGAACGTTGCACGAGCATCTGACTCGCAGCTTAGTGAGCCGAATCTCCACAATCACTTGACAGTTTCACCTCGCGGCTCATCTAAATAAATTGGGCAAAGGGTGATACCTCTGCAAAATCTCACCATGTAGCTATTCTGCAAATCCTCCTCCCTCGGCAGTCAAATTCAAGATGAAAACATGCAGCAGCATCCAGCGGAATACCATTGAAAACCTCCTGAGGTGACTTCATCGAGCAAAATTGACGTATTAACGTTGCAGAACAGTGCCTTCCATACCCTTGGCATTGTTCTACAGAGAGCACTTGATCTGTTCCAAGTGGAAGGCATACTGAGTTGCAGGGTGTTACATCACATACAAAGCTGGACCACGCTATGAGTAGCACACTACTGCCCGATTTGATTCAATAATGTTAGCACAAGAACTCACACACATTATCACAAGGAAACAGGAATGTCATAGAAGATTGTTATTTAAAGCATCTATGATACAAGGTCTTGTGTCCCCCGCTTTTTCCACTGCGGAACGAATGACGATGAAAATTTCCATTCGATGCGACCAGCAAACAACTTACGAAAATCCCTGTTCACCAAGAGAAGTTCTGGAAGCAAGAGAAAAATCCCAGTCGAATGAGGAAGCAATCAGGAAAGATCGCTCGTGCGGATACAGCAGTTTCGACAAGCAGCGCAAATTAACGACCAATTTTTTGTCTATGAAACCGTTTACGCCCCCCGCCAAGCCCAAAGACTTCCTAAATATGATAACCAGGGTTTACATAGAACGATGATAAAGTGTTTTGAAAGATTTTTGATAGCCAGGGTTTCATGACAACTCGCGAGCATCCAAACGCCAACAGACAGCGAATAGAAGCTAAATTTGCGGTGAAAGAAGTATGATCCAACTGGTCCAAAACCAATCGTTAATACAAAGAATGAAAATGAAAAGAGAAATAATTGCAAGATCGAAATTGCTTTGAAAGTTATTGGATCCATTTGGCGGATAAGATCTTGGATGGAAGCATCGTCAATATCTATTGTGCCAAGGTTGTTCATCTTGGAAGGCAAAAAACGAACTCAAAGGTTGTTACCATCGGGGTTGAAAGGTTGAGCTTGGTTGGGATCGTAATCTTGAACAAAACCATCATCGAAAGATTCGAAACCCTGTTCAGGAATTTCGCTGGGATCGATAAAATTGTATACAGATCCGTCATAAGTGGGACCAGCAGAGTCAGTAAAGTTACCAAATCCGCTAGTGTCAGAGCTGATTCCGATGCTAGGTTGCAAGGAACTCATGCTGTCATGACCAACATTTAGATCTTGCATCGTCTCACCCGGGCCGTCGAAGCTCAAGCCATGGTTCATGACAGGTGCTGAGCCGGAGGGTCGAAAGTCGAAGAATCGCTGGTTGGAGTATTGGTAGCTACCATGTGTATTTTGATACTGTGTCATCTCAGCATCCATAAAGTTGTGATTGCTATAAGTTTGGCCGTAAACTGGGTCATATGCTTGAGCAGTTAATGCGCCTTGTGAGTCGTAAGTACCGGATCCAGGGTTCATGCCTCCATTATAGCCGTAAGGAGTGTAAACAAGCTGATTTTGAAGCCCAGCATTACCATTGTTGAGATGCAAGCCTCCATGACCAAAAACATCATCAAAACCGCGAGCTTGTGCATCGACAATCGTCTCTGCTTCATCATCACCATCGCCATATCTGCTCGTGTACTGGGTCTCATCGACTGCAACTTTCTCCTCACCAAAGTTCATGGAAGCGCCTGCAGCGAATTTCTTTAGCTTATCAGGTGAAAGCTTGAGCTTGAGTGGCAAACTGGCTAAAGGTGTCTTTGCATGATTTCCGGCAACCTTCTTGCAGGGTGTCTCTGCAAGGAATTCATCATCAGAATATCCAAATGATTCACCCTCGGAATCGCTGGTCTCATCCAAATCATATTTACGCTCGGTCTCGACCTTGACCTTACGCTTGCGATGACCCTTGATCTTAAGACGGTTTCCGGGGTCATAATCCTCGTCCGATGGCATTTCGGCCGGGTCGATTGATTCGGATCGCTCCTTCTTGACCATGAAAGACTTCTCTTTTTGTTCAGTCTTTGCCTCGGATGCTCGCTTTTCAGGACATTGTCGACTAGAGAAAGTCTTGGTAGGTGTTTCCTCGACTATGGATGCCTTGTTGTTTTGCCATCGAGCCCTATCGCGACGATAAGTTCCTGAGCCTCTGGTGACACCAGGAATATCCAAACTCTCCTTCGGGTGCTCGATTTCTTCCTCCCAAGTAACTTCACGAGTTGCTTTTGGGTCGTCAGAATTCATATCGCGAATGTATCCACGAACATTTGGATTAACAGTGTTCTTCTTTGCAAAAGGAGGAGGAACAAGGTGACCTTCGGGGATAAGAATTTCACGCATCTTATTGACATACTGCATGGCAGCTGCACCAGAACTTCCAGGGTCCATTCTGTGAGCGATATCGTTCCACGGAATGTTTAATCCTCTACGGCGACACTCATAATTGATGCATTGAATCAATTTATCCGCCATTCTTGGTCCTATAGTTTGATTAGTCCTTATTCTCGAGGTTGATATGAAGAATAGAAACTTACTGTGCCAAGGTACAAGCTTGCGTCCTTCAGCACGACCATTTGGATGAGTAGGTTTTCCACTAGAGCCAATGACCTTACCAGCTTTGCCCCAAGTGTTTCTGGGGGACTTGACTCCATCGTTCTCCTCCTCCCAGTTATCGTCATCTTCCTCCGAATACTCGCCGCGTAGTACGCTTTTCAAGGTCGCGCGGCTTTCCTTGATCTCCCTCTTCTCTGTAAAAGGTTAGCTCAAGCACGACTTCAATAGCTTCCATCCTAGCGAAAGATGTGTGTCGATGACAAAAATATCGTATTCTTCGAGCGACTTACTTGAAGATGGATTGATCTTAGTGATCTTGTTAGATGCGCGCTTATTACTTGCAGCTTTTCTTGGAGATAGAGGTCCGACGGTCTTTCCTCCATTACCACGAACAGCTTTAGCTGATGAATTGGATGGCGTGACGGGATCATAGTTGTCATCTATCTCGTCACCTATCTCGTCACCTGTCTCGTCACCTGTCTCGATCGAGGCGAATAGATCTTTGGTGTTTATTTTAGCTTGGGAATTAGAGAGAATGCTAGATTTGACAGGTGTAGCAACAGAACCATGACGGGGAGATTCTTGCTTCTCGATGTTGTTGAGGTTTTGGTCACGGCCAAGTCCCTCGGTCATATCGGCATCTCCATCAGTTGAAGGCATGTTTGTTAAGAATTGACTGTTCATGCGTTGTGTGGCTGTCTTGTCGTTGTTGGAAGAAGAGAAGAAGAATTATCTAGAGCGAAGAAATACTTGTTAGCTTTTGTTGCTTCATTGAGCACCTTGTCAGACCTCTAGCAGATATGAGGTAGCGACTCCGAAAGCGGACTTGGAGAGCGGAGAATCTTAGATTGAGAGAAGAAAATGGAGTGAATTTGGAGTGGAAAAGGGTAAGCGCGAAGATTGGGAATAGCATGAGCTCGTGGAAAGATAAGAATTGGACCAATCTACCAAAGGGGAAATGGTAAATAAGTCTGAATCCAGATGAAATCTTTCCTAGAGTTGTGGGTGTGTTTCTCACTGTTCTGGGGGTTTCAGTTGTGGCATTGGTCAAACATGACGCCAAGTGAGAAGGTCCTTCGGGACCAGATACCTGATGGTAGTTTATGCAAACACATTACATGAATGCATACTAGTGTGCAGAAAGAATGAAGTAGTTTCCATCCTATTGATCTTGCTGGGCTTCAGGTCGCCGCAAACCCGTCCTAAGACAAGTATTGATTCGGCGACGCCATCATCACCAAGAGGAAGAGTCCTCTGTGAATCGGCAGAGCCTTGATCAGATATACCTCGATTGACTGAGCATATACTGGTTGGAATTCTGTATTGGGAGAGTGTGACTGCTAGATCGGGCAGGTGGGGTAGGGTAGTGATGGGGAAGTCGCAGCAATACTGCCATCAAAAAGAGGAAAGGAAATTCAAGTCTTTGAAAACGTACCTAGTAGGAGACTTAAGATAATTCAAAATAGAAGAGCAGAGACAGAGGGACTCTATTTGCTCAAGTGATGAGGTGGAAAAAGAATTGATGGTGGATTGTAAAAAGGTTGGGTTTTGGTTTTGGAGGGAGAAAGATAAAGAGAGAGGGAGAAGAGCGGCAAGCGAGAACCAAATTTAAAGCATCAACAACTTCAAATCTGTGCCGGTATCCAATCGGGCCGGATAATCTTACATTACCGACCAACCCAAAGGAATATTCCGGGTGACGTCAAAGAATTAGAGAATTTAGTTGATCTGGTAACATAGTAGACACTGTTGAGACTTTTATGGCTCTCTCCTGGAGTATGCATAAGTGTTCGGCTCGAAGATTACACTTCAAAGCGCCGTCATAGACTTCTCCATTTATTCTGCTTCCGGCTACCATGCGTTTCTCATGGCAATTAAATTTTCACAACACTCAATTCATGTCCCGCTAATCTAAGGTGGCTACCTCAAACACCTGCAGAACTCAAGATCAGAAAGAAGTATACAAGAGTCTCTGTTTGTGCTAGCTACCAGCTAACTAGTCATACAATTGGCAGAACTTGAACCTCTCCTTTGGAATGGGAAAGCGTCAATTTAACCAACAGGGCTCGTTCATAGTCACAAAGAACAACAACTCAGCAGAAGTTCTCCGCGAGGGCCCAGCAAGATCTGCAGCAAGATCTGCGGCAATCACTGCGGGGCCAACCAAGAATACACACTTCAACCACATCACGTTAGCACATTGCTTCTTGCAATGATTCCACCCCCATTGATCATATTCTACTTAAGAGACCAGTTGCTGAATAGATAGTTGTCTGTAAGGTTTTCCAGCTTCCTTCAACCACGAAGACATTCTGCCAAGAGGCTTAGAAGACGGTATAAGAACTCTAATTATGCAGTATTACACTTCCATCAGTCCCACTCTGCTCGCACAAGTAGTTGGGGCATTGCTAAAATTCCACCATACATTCATTACAGCAACGTCAAGTATCTAGCTTCCTTGATTCTATAAAGCAAAATAACAACAGACGGCTTGGCTGCCACCCAAAAAATTGTGAAGCCTGCAAAAGCTGCTGCTGAAATGCTGTATCTGAACACTAGTATCTACAAAGTAACCAGCAAAACTACCATACCGGCTGGTGCCCACGACGGCGTGAAACCTACTACGTAATAATAGGGGATACTAGAAATACTTGAACTATTAGCTGGCCTCTCTTTAGCAAGGTTCTAAATAACCGGGCTACAGTGATCCATCAGCCAGTATTCAGCACGGCAGCATGCTAGTAGAAGTTACTTCGCTACTGTATGCATCTTCTTAATCTCCATAAGCCTAGCTCTGCTAGCCACATTTCTAACTGACGCCCTGTGCTAACTGGTAGAAGCTAAGAGTTAAGGAGTAGTCATCGAGATCATGTAAGCTTGTTGGATTAGACGAAACGAAACAACGCCTGCATGATTATACTGTTCACCACAGACTTGGACCTCAAATATTGACGAGTGGTAGGTGAAAAGCAAGAAGAATTAATTTTATACTCTCCGTATCATAATTGTACTTGTGCTTACCAGCTTATTTTTGGCAAGGAAAAGATCTAGCCGTAATGCTTACCATCATCTCTGAGCTCACCCTGAGATTCTAGAGGGCAGTCTGTTCACATTAAAGATGCAGATGGAGTAAAATACAGTTTAGATGCTCAAAAGCTGATTCAATATCTAGGGAACTGCATGAATGATAGCTTGAAAATCTCCATTTCCTATCGATCTCGTGTTTCAAGAGCAAAAGTACTGGTCCCGCCGATTTACCACCAGCTGAAGAAATTGCAGATCTTCCCCCAAATTCCTCAATTCGTAAGAACTGAGCACATATTTCTCTCGAAGAATTCCATAGCTGAAGACGCCATAAGCAACGAGATACCCCTAACGAATACTTACCACCCCCAACGAGCGAACAAAACCCAGAATCTTCTATTCAACCAACAAAGGACTCTCCGAACCGCCTTCGCTTTCATAACCTTGTACCATAGAACGATACTGCTGCGCACTCATACCCATTCCATTTGATTCTGCAGCATGACGTCTAGATGCCGTCATGTTCTGTCCCCCGTGACCACCCGTACCAGTTCCGCTTCCCATCATACCGTGACCACCCATCATTCCACCATATCCACCCACATTGAGACCATATCCATTCTGCGGCTGACCATATGCATTTAAAGCACCAGAACCTGTAACAGTAGCACCCCTTCCACCTGCATAACCCTCCCCATCACCAAACTCAAACTCACCCCCCTCCCCACTAACACTCCCCGCCGCACTACTCCCCCCACTATAATAACCCACCAATTCCCTATTAACATCACACAACCCAGCTCCCAATCCCATCTGCATCCCCTCTCTCAACTGCGCGTTTGGAGAATCTTCTCGATACATCTCCTCCTTAATCGCACTTCTCGCACTCATCTCGCTCTTCACTTCTCTCTTGACTTTGTTTCTGCTCGGACCCTGACCAGACGAAGAATCCTCCTCATCATCCGCATTCTCATCTTCATTGGAAAACTTGCGTTTCTTGCCGGTGGACTTGCCGCGCGGTGCGGAGGTGGGAGCGGAGGCATTCGAGTTGGGGGTAGAGGAGGGACCGGGCGCGGGCTTGATGGATGCAGCGTTAGGTGCGATGCCGTGGGAGCGCATCATGCGTTCGTAGCGTTTTGCGCTGGGAGATGAGAAGTTAGATGGAGGTGCGGCTTAAAGCGGGAAAAGAATGGAGAAGTGGGTTAGGGAGATTGGTGAGTGGAGAAAGGGGAAAACTTACGCGGCGCCTTTGGTGACGATCTTGCATTCTTTAGCTACTTGACCGAAGTCTACCTGTGAGATGTTAGCAACCGTTTTCAAGAACAGCTTAAGTAGGATGGTGGTAGGAAAGTGAATGGATAGCAGAATGCGGCAGTGGAGGTGAAATACCTTTCCATTGTTGCTATATCGAATACAGCTGATAAGGAACTTGAATTGTTCTTCGTTAGAAGCTGGAGCCATGATGGGCAAGCTGTTGTTGTGTAGTGTATAATTTAGATGTTTGGATGTATTATTGAGGTCTCTCAACTCGATGGATTGACTATTGAAGACAGTGTAATAAGTTAGTCTTTTTCAAAAGTGAATAGAGTGTTTGGTGTCTGAGCGGGAAGGAAGACGAATCTGGCGGGAGCGGAAGAAGAGATGGATAAGGTCTTCCGATCTTGCAAGACTGACAGTTGGAGATGAGGGAAATGGAGAGTAAACGTCTTTCTTTTTAATGTCTAGACTGTGATAGAGCGGTTGCTACTTACTGGCTTGTCTGTAGTAGTCAAGTTGGAGATCTAGGGCAGGCTGTCGTTGTTGGGAATGATGTGTGTAAAAGAATTAGGAATGTGGTTGTGGGGAGTTGTGTTATCAAAGATCGATTTCGTTGTTCGATTTTGGGTTCGTCAAAAAAAGGTGGATAGTGGCATCATAACTCTAACAGTGAATCTGAAAGAACTTTTTCTCCTGAGATGAGGGGTCTTTCACATGGAGAAAGAGTATTTGTGTGTCACGAGTCATGAGTAAACAATGGATTTTGGGTCATAGGAGATTGCATTGAAGAGCAAACTCTGGAAGTACTATAGCTATGGTCATTGACGACGCACCCGTCCATTCTTTGGAATTTACATATGATACCATATCCCCCTATCGCATTCCTAGAAACCCATTATTTTCCTCATGGTATGTCCCTGGCGAAGGAGGAAAAACATGCCATGCTTAAACCAGAACCAATTTGCAAACCATTAAAGTAAAATACATCTTAATCTTATCCATTCTTTCGACCGAGAGTTGCATTTACTCGGAATCCTCTGTCGAAGTAACTGGAATTAGCACGTGTCGATGCAAGAATGAAGTAAGGAAGCGCAATGAATTTATCCGATAACGATGACCCCAAGTTAAGGCAATGCAAGAGTTCACAAGAAAGGCGAGTCTAGAAGAAAAGTTGAAGCTTAGAGCATGGTCCAGTTTAAATTCTCATCAGGAACTCTGCAGGAATGTATAGTCATTGAGAGCCTTCCAATGCCGATAAGCATCAACACTGATACCAGACTGGGCAGCTAGGAGTTGTTCATCGAGATCAACTTGCTCGTCAACAGGACTCTCTTCAATGAAAGTAGAGAATGTCTCTTCGGCTTCGACGACAGACATTCTAGCAACCTCATCTGAAATCTGAAGACTTTCAGGAGATCCAGTAGAGGGGCCAACCACGGCGTTCTTTCCAGGACTTTCGGCTTTGAGGAAAGGAATATGTTCTGGTGACTTGCCATCTTTGTCGGCCAATACTGGTCCTGCTAACTCATCACCACTATCAACTTCTTCTTCCTTGACTTCCTTCTTCACTGCGCCCTTCTTTCCTCTGGGCTTAGGGGTGGCCTTGATGGGACCGTTTTTTGGGCCAACCTTCTTCTTTGGAGAAGTTTTCTTGGTGGGAGAGGGAGTCTTGGGAGGGGTAGCATCATCCTCATCAGCTGGAGATGGCCCGGCTTGGTCCTAGTGAGTGTCGAGTTAGTAGAGTGTAAATATGCGTGGATGGAAGGGGGGCTAATGAGACAGCATCATACCTTTAACTTCTCAAAAAGTTTCTTGAAGCTTTGGCGGGCGTTTTTGGCAAACTTGACATTGACTCGAGAGGCAACACGGTCAAAGTTGATCTAGTGATGGATATTGTAAGTATGCAGTTAATATTGCATAATGACAGTGCGACGTGAGTACATATAAGTGAAGTATACGATATCAGATGAGTGTCACTCTATGCCATTGCTTGGCGTCAGAAGTCATGAAATTCACCTGACATGAACAGAAACACAAACAAGTGCAACACCAGAGCGACACAAGGCCTAGCCCCAGAGATGGTATACCACAAGGAAAAAGAAAACGAACGGAACTTACATTGCTAGGAATCTCCCCCATCTCAGACATCACAGCTACAAGCATCTCCGTCTCCTTCGCGGACAATATCAAAGTTGTCATATTTGCGAATGCTGATTCTGTCTTCGAGTCAGCTTGAGTTTACTTGAGATTGACCACTATCACTATCCACCACCCACAGGATAGGATCTTGAGATCCCAGATGAAGAAAAACTCACTATGTAGAAGGAGAAATGGTTTATTTTCGAAGTAATGCTTCTTTGAGACGATATCCTTGGATGCGCAAGCTAATTTGCGAAGTAATGGTTGTTGTTGTTGTTGTGAGATCGTGAGGTTGCGTTTGGATGTGGTTTTGGTGGGCAGAGAAGAAGCGAAGCAGTTGAGAAGCAGCACAGCAAAGCAAAACTGAACCCAGATAATATAGTAATAATTCAACTAGCAGGCAGAAATAGAAGTAAGAGTGAATTTTCCAGCCATTTCTCACTTCTATCTGAAGTGTGTCCAGTAAAATCTTCCCGTTCCCCGAATCTTCCAGCCAGATCTGAGCATGAATTCTGGCTGCTTGGTGGGAGCTTCTATCTATTTTTTTTAGAGTCTCGAATAATGCATAGAGTATGGATTTGCAGCTTTTGGTTATCAGAAAATGAGCATTGCGAAGAATGTGACACAAATCCTGCGGGTTTTCCGTTTGGCTGACATTGTTTGCACAGACCTCACATTACTTTTTCTCTACCGTAGTATTGGGCATTCACCTGGTCAAGTATTGAATGGCATAGACAAAAGTAATTCAAAGTCAAGTAGAAATTAAAAGAAGTAATGGTTTTATAGAGATCCTAGATAATGTTTTTCAGAACAACTTGAAGTTGCAATAACCAACACCTATCTACGAATCGTCCCTTTTCCCAAAGACGAGGAATAGATAATTACTAATATCCATGGCTGATAACAACCTTCCTCCCCGTAATTCCTCGCATTTATCATTAACCCGAATCGCCATGGACATGAAAGAAGAAGAAAATTGTCAGAACTTTATAGATCCAACGCTGAACAGAACCACCTTCCGGCACCCATCACGAGCTTGAGTAACATATATGCAACGTCGCTCGAACTAGCTACCAACGACAGCCCATGATACCGATGACGAGAGATAGTTTACTCATCATCTTCCTCCTTGCTTTCCTCCTTGACGTCCTCCATTTCCTCGTCTTTGGCATCGGAGAGCTCCTCGTCAGACTCCTCGACTTTCTTGGCAGATTTCTTTGCTAGTGTCTTCTTGGCACGGGGCTTGGGAGTTGCCTTGGCTTTGGTAACGCGATTCTTGGAAGGAGTGGTTGGGACAGCAGGCTCGTTGGTGCCATTAGCATCCGATGCTTTCTTTGGTGAGGCATCGCCTTTGCCGGCCTTGCCACCAGCCACCTCATCAGCAGTCCGTGAAGAAGCACCGAAAGGAAGATCGAACTTCTTCTTGATGGAGGAGACCTTGTTCGAAACCTGAAGCGGGGGATTAGTTGAGGAAGTGTTTGATGATCGAAAGCATGACTTACCGAACGAGGGTTTTTATAGTTCAAGAGTTGGGCGACTTTTTGAGTATCAACCTTTAGATGTTTTCCCTAATCAGCTATTGGGAACGGTATTTGAATGTGGAAAAGCGTATAAGATAAAGTGTGATTTGAACGTGAAGGGTACGTGAGATGCGGTGTACGCGACAATCATACATGTACGCAGAGCCACCAAGTGAAGATGAGGTGATATGGGAAAGCGCGAGAACGAAATGCTTATAATGATTCTCAAAGGAGAAGGTGTAATTGAAAGACAATTGAAGGTGTGATACATAATCGTGATGATAGAATGTGGAAGTGAAGTACAGCCACAGGATGGGAGATATCGCAATGCGACAGGATGACTTACCTGGATAGAACCACCGGTGGTGTTTCTAAGACAGCACATAAGGAAATCAACATCGGCCTGGCTCATACCGCCGTTGGCTTGAGTTTGAGAACTGGCAACATCGTTGTCGGACATCTTGATTGTGGTTGATGAGAATGTTTTTATGGAGGAATAGGATGCGACGAGATGATCTATGTATACAAGACCAGTCAGCACGATGAAAATGTCGCAAAAATATGAAAGTAATGATACGTACATGATGAACTTGCAAAGTAATGCAAGGGATTGATGTATTAATCGTCGAAGTTACCGAAAGGTATGAGGGATTGAGTATGCAAGTTGATCAAGACTGAGGAAAATGTTCTGTAAGTGGGATGGAGAATTTGGGTTGAAAGTGCGACGAGGATGTTCTTATATGTCTCCATGGGAACGGTGCTCATGGAAAAATTCCCTCACATTTCTCTCGCCTAATTGGATGAAGTGGGAACCATCTTTCACTATTCACTCAACATCATGCTCATTCTGGGAGGTTGGTCATTCTCACATGTTTTTTTCCATTTTGTATCAACTCATGCTCATAGAATGAATGAATTCAGCAGGTTTCTTTTGCTTTGAGTATCCGTTGATATGGCTCATGGGCGGGGTAATGTCTCTGCATGAATGAATGTATTGTTTTGGAAAACCTCGAATGCTCTCATTGAGGTACTCAAGACTACTAGCCCTATCGAGTAATTACCATATATGGCATATCTTGATTTAGTTAGTCAGATTGAGAGCCGGCATCAATATGCTAGAAGCTCGACGCCCATAAAGGATTGTATCAAGTTGAGTCGAGCTCAACGACGTCTGAGTATGAGAACATGTACTAGCTAGCTATAAATAAATTCGATGAGTTTGGACTTGATCTTCTAGTACTTTCGGGACGTCTGTTTGTACATGAATGTGAAGTGAATGTATGACCGTCACCATGAATTTTACAAACGCCACCAGCGTTTTCTTGAGCAAATATTCCAAAAGAACACGCGGTGTTTCCTAAGAGAGCCATCAGTGCAGAGGAGATAATGCAAGTATCCATGGCGTGATATACTGCATCATTTGCAAGACGACCTTCGAGGGTAAGAATAATCGGCTATAGAGACAAGGTGTATGAAGCTTCAAACCGGATCCATGCGGCAAATAGCAGAAGAAACCATAAAAAGTGTCTGAGGCTCCCCGGAAATGTGGGTAAAACTATGAGAAAGACATAGATATTAGATATCCTTGCACGAAGTTCCTTTATTTTCATCTTAACATAACTTTTGAAATACATTCTAAGGCAATAACCGCGGATAAATCATTCTTTTATCACATCATTGAAAAGTGCCCCTCTGTGAGGTGCAGATTCACCATTGTAAAGTTTGACCCAAATGCACATGAAACATTGAAGCTAGGTCATACACGTACCACTTTTTCTTATTGATTCCGCGTTTTTACATCTCTATCCTGATTCTACTGAACAGAAGCTCGAGAAAACTGTTGGAGCGCTAAAGACCGCCATCGAACACATGAAAGCAATCCTAGTAAAATTCATATGTTTCCAGACTCTACTGTAACCGTGTAAATTCAAGTATCTACTATTCTCATATAGTGTCGTCTATTGATATATCCCCGAGCTATGAAATGGATGTTCATCTGCAAAGGATGGTCAGTTTGCTCCGTAGAGAATAGGTAACACATGTCACTTACAAGCTTCAGATGCAGATAGATCCTACATGAAGTTGTGTGACAATCCATCTAAGACCACCGGGGCTGCCTCTTTGATTTCATCGTCGGAGCCTTGATCGCTGACAGTAAGGGTGTTCTTTTCTTCGTCAAATCCATGATATCTGCTCAGGTCGAATTCCTCTTTATTTTGAAACTCATTCTCGGAGTCATAGTCATGGCGGTGATTAGCAGTAATGGCCAAGGTCGCTGCAGTATCATCGTTCCTGTTAAGAATATATCCTTGGCCGCGATTTTGTTTGAACTTCGAGGGCTTCGTCGGGTCAATATTTTGGAGATTGCCAACTCTGACCGCTTTTCGTCTGACGAGTCTGTCATAAGACGGGTCGGTCAAGATTTTCTTCTCGGAATCGGGTACAGGAGGATACTCATATTTTTCTGGAGGAGGCATTCCAACAATCTTAGGGACGAGCGGTTGAGGATCTATCTCGTAATATTTCCGGAGTTTGGCCCTAGTTTGACCAAAGCGAGAACGGGCCATGTAAGCATTAGAGCATCCAGCGCGCTCAGCAACAAGCTTCCAATCTATCTGCATAGGAAACGAAGATGTTAGTAAATCAAATCACATGATCGCTTATTAAAGGGACAATGTCTGTAAGGCAAAGTCAAAGAATGTGAAAAATTGAACAGGATAGGATATATCATGGATCCTTGAGTGCGTAGTAAAGAAAGAAAGAAAGCTTACATCTGGTGGAGTCTCGATACAATCAAGAATTATGAAAAAGAACATGGCATCTTTCGCAGTTGGTGCGCGGGGATCAAAATTCGCAGCTCTAAGGTATGTTAGTAGGATAGACATGAAAATGAAGTATACTAACATATCTATTTGATCCTTAGTCATTCGAGGAATATCGAACGTCTCCTCCTTATCTTTTTCATCATCATCATCATCTTCCGCCTCGTCGTCAGCTTCCTCGCCTTCCTCATCATCATCATTCTTCCCTTCCCCTTCTTCTTCTTCTTCTTCTTCTTCTTCTTCTTCTTCTTCTTCTTCTTCTTCTTCTTCCCCTTCTTCTTCCCCTTCATCATCTTCTCCCTCGACTTCCTCACCTCCCTCGACTTCCTCACCTCCCTCGACTTCCTCATCTACCTCATCTTCCTCATCTTCTTCGTTTTCGTCACTTCCTTCATCGCTCCTATCTTCCTCGTCATCCTCGGATTTCTCAGATTCCTCTTCCTCCGTCTCTTCTACCTCCTCCATCTCCTCAATTTTCTTGGGCTCCTTGCGTTTTCTAGACTGCACCATTCAATCAGCATGGTCCAGATCTCTATGAGAAAATTGTGTCACTTTTACCATCTCGAAGTCGTGAAAGATTTTGTGTGCGGACTTGTCAAGATGATTATATGGTCAAGCCTTGTACCCGATCGACTTTTTTTTTGGAGAAGCTATTGCTGATAAGGTAAGAAATGTAGAAAACGCTATGTTCTTCGCTTGGAATAGGTTAAGGTTATAAATAAGCTAGTGCAGATTTCTACATGAGCATGGGCACATTTACCGAAAGTGAATAGCAACAACAAAAAATGCTGGAAAAACGGATGAGAATCCTTTGTCTTCTGGAACCCAACATTAGATATCCCAGTAAAAATCAAATTCCCCAGCAATTATCTTATACTTCCAGAATATACTCATTGTTTCCAACACCTTTCAAGCAGAAGTTTCCCGAAGGAACTGGAAGGAACTGGAAGGAAGTCGAAATCACGGTGAAATTCACTGAGGCATTGTTCTCCACGATTTTATTGGTCGAGCGACCATACTGTGAAGTAAACAATGTTTGAACGGATTGTGAGTTTGTGATTTCTTACCACTCTGGAGCAGTCAGACCAGCCATAATTATTCCGCGAGGGAAAGCTTATGTATGCCCTTTTCGTGTAAAACAATGATGACGAGACAAGTCCCGTCTTCCTGCATGTCTCCTGTTTTTTTTGTTTTTTGAGAAGATTAGAAATATCAAGATTGGGGGGAAGAGTCCCTTCAAGTTAATGACGGCCAACAATTGAAGAATATTTTTTGTCTAGTTGTAATCCAAAGTAGCAGAAGATATCCTTCCTACGATCATGTGAGCCTCTGAAGATGCTGTTACCCGAAGATAACAGTAATGGCATTCTGTTGAGTATCCGGTAAGGTTAACAAATTTCTTTGTTTGCATGTCCAGATCAGTGTAATATGAGGAATAGTCTATACTCGATGTCGAATTATAGCAGGAATAAATGCACTACGTCCAGGGTATTCAAGCATCTAGACTTGCCAGCTAAATGGAAGCCTTTACTATTTAGAGGCAGTTCATTATTCGAATGGTTATCAAAGTTTCATACCAATTGCAATTATATAACTGGATACAGATATGGAGCCCTTTCCTTTTACTTTCTAATCTATAATATAGAAAACCCTGACTCTATCACATTTCATCTTTTGAATGTCGTCAATCAGTGTTTCCAAAGGCCCAATCATTTTCGGCACGTTAAAATCCCATGTAGCGATATAGCCGCTCAAAAATCTATAGTTTAGAATTAATATCACGAAGAGAAATTTTCACAAGGTGAGAAGGCCTTTGAAATCTAAAGTGTTAGCCTTTGATACGCCGATTCAAGGACTCCGAAGTTGATATGATATACTCTCTATTGTTCATACTACCCTACGCCCCCGAGTCTCACCGAGCACGAACAGCATTGTTTCCAGGTGGGTCACTTGCTTTCATGATTGCAGATGCAGAGTTCCCTTAACGTGTAGGGTTTTTCGGATAGCTGCATTTGTTCGCTTCTTCCTTCCCCATAAATATTTGCTTTGTCCAGGTGTATCTGCTTGCCCGTATTATCAAATCTTGGAATCTATTCCCTAGCATATTCTGAACTGATGATAATCAATATTATTTTCTGCAAGAACCCCTTTTCTTAACAAGGTTCGAAAGAGGAGAAAAGTATTCTCTAATGAATCTAGAACATCACTCTGGAGCCCGAGACATCAGAATGATGAGGCGCCCACAATAATGAGCGTTTGCAAGTGCATTGAAAATCGATTGAAATCGAAAGCGCTGAAAAGAATAGATAGATATAACCTCAATAGCTACCACAGAATATATGTCTAGGAAGACGTGCTTTGAGATATTTTTATCACCCGTTCTGCCATCTCTGCTATCACTCGTAATCTTTCTACCTGTCAGAATATTCGTCACTTGTATGCTTGAATGCATATCACCTGACTGAAAATCAAGCCTTCTAAATATAGCAGTAATCTTTTATCGTTACGGAAATCATGAGCTCTTCTATTTACGAGTAAGTACATGTATACATGCCTGTTTTCTCTGATCCGTCTTCACCCAGTATCTTTGATGAATTTTCCACTTCTCATTATTTCAATATTTTAGTTTCGCTATCCATTTCAAAGATTCCAGCACATCTAATTCGTTCTTTGCTTCCTTTTCTTTATCTATTTTTATATACTCTATGTCATATATCACAGTCTTTTGATGCTCACTCACATCCCACCAAGTCTGACACAATTGCCAGACATGCATCTTCGGGAATCGTCACCGTAATCGTAGGTCCAGAGGGAAGGCCATTCTTCTTCCATGAGAGTCTTCTCTGCCAAAAATCTCTCTGGTTCCGGTCCCACCTCGAGAACAAAATGACCGAAGATCATGTCTATGACTCCGCTGTTGAACTCCCACCAATCGAATCATCATTTCAGCACTTTCAAAAAGCCCAACGAAAGGTAATTTACCGCTACGAAGATGATATCCATACCTTCAACCAATTCTTCAGTTGGATCTACGGATCCACATACCCGCTGCCTCGACGTGACCCAGACAACTATTCTAATTCGACACATATCTCCGAATGGGTTATCCTCCACCAACTAGCCGTTGAGATGGGAGTTTTGGACTTGGCACACAAAGCTTTATCCGAGTATGTTCTTTGTAGAGATACGTCACGAACGGGATATTGGATGCCCCTTCCCGCCGAAATCCAATTTATATATCAAAACCAAGCAACAACACACGATTTGCGCAGTCTCATCGTCTTGAAAATGCGAAGTCTATATTTCTCAACCGGATTTGCAGGATTACAAAGAGAATTGTCTGATATTTGCGATTGTCATTCTGATTTTCACGCCGGTGTTTCTGCAGAGCTACAAAGACATTCGGAACCAGTGACACAGTGTAGCTATAAGGATTGCTCTATTTATAATTACTTTCAAAACCCAGATTCTCCCTTAGAAGTCGAGTCACCTCTTCTCCATTCCTCTGAATATCTAGACGATATCTCCACTCTTGATCTAGATGAATCACCGCCTCATCTATCCGATTGCGATACGATATCCACAGAAGAGGAGGACGCCGACTACGAGCAAGCGCGAAGCGAGGCAATCGCTGAATATCATGAGAGTAGAGATACACTAACGTCTTTTGATGAGGGGAGTGAAAGATCGATTTTCAATTAGCGAGGTGCCTGGCTTTTGTGGGTCTTGATGTGGAGAATATTATACCGGGTTCTTTGTCTAGATAATGATGATGATGGGAGTGGGTAGGTAGTCTGTTCATATTTTGAGTCGGATTGAGTTGGGACGGCGGAGCTCTGAAAATGGAGGCAGCATCTGTGGATGCAACCAAATAGGTCTGAATATTAATGTAACGAGATGAAGTGGGTCATTCATATAAAGACACTACCTGATGGTGAAAGATATAAATTGCAATCGATTGAATCCTTTCAAAAGTAGAGCGAGAAGTAATTCTAGTATCACAACATTTGAACTTTCAAACTATATGTAGTCGGACCCTATGGGCAATAATGTGACTAGATGCAGGGATTGCTAGGGTTCTTACATGAAACGAAACAAGCCCATTGCATTGACGCCGACTTCCAGTCATTTTTGTAGACGCGACTAATGAAGAAAAAGTACGGGCACCCCATCAAGAGGCTTATCATGAACCAAAGCGAACACACCCTTCTAGTCCCTCATGCCACACAAACTATAAACACAAGAACGATACACGTTCAAAGAACCCAAAGCCCAATTGTCTCCTGCCATTTTCCTCACTTACCCTCCACCACCCCTAGCTTCTCGAATCCTTTCCACTCTCTCCTCCTCCCCCTCCCCAATCCTCATCCAAATAGCTTCCTGAAACTCCCTCAACACACTCGAGCTCCTCAACCAGTTCTCCACATAAATTTTAGTATCCCCTACATGATCCTCCCCCACCACATCCCAAAGTCTCCCCATCTTTGCCATCACATCAAACAACGCCTCTCTAACCTCCGAGCCCTCCCTCGTCATCCCATCAATCTCCAGCACCTCCTTCCTCGTCGGAATCCCCGGACAGAACTTTCTCTCCCCCAAACATTTCTCCATCCTCGCCAGCGCACTCTCACAAGCTGCCTCCATCTCAAAATACGCAGCATGTTTATACACTTTACACCAAGCCACCAAACACCCCGAATGTCGCTCAACATCAGAAGCCGGACACCCAAGTTCATTTCCATACATATATCCCACCAGATGAGCGATCGCATCAACGGTGTAAAACTGTTCCGGATCGGGATCAATATCGTCGCCATCTTTCTCTTCGACTTTAAAAGTGATGCTTCGCGCGCGAGGATTCGCATTCCATGCTCTGGCGAAGAGCTTGGAGGCGGTGATGGCGATGTCTTTGGGGATTTCGAAAACGTGCGAGCGTACTGTGATATAGACACTCATAGATTTTTCATTGTTCGGATCCTTCCCAGCTAACTTGGAGATGTGACGGTCTTCTGCTGTGGATTCGACTTCGGACTCAGGATCAGGAGTCATTGTTGGCGGTGGAGTTATTCTTCAGGGAGAGTTCCTTTTCTTGTTATGTAGGATTCGGGGATTTGAAAAAAGAAAACTGCTTGCAGGGATTTTCGATGCAAGTCTTGGTTTGGGGAGATAAGAGTAAGACTTGCTGTGGTGAACGCGGAAGATAGTGTTGGTGATTGAAGGTGAGAGGAAACAGTTTTTCTCTGGTAGCAGCTTGCTGTACTATTTGTTGTAATTTTTGTAAGTGAATGTTTTAAAGTTTACGGGAAAACTATCATGCCGATGTTTTGACGGAAGATATTTATATAGTACAGAATCTCTTCACTAAAGTAGATCATAAAGTGATATAGCAATATAGCTAAAATGTTATATGAGTATCAGGCAATGAGCTCTTTGACACGAAGGAGGGGGGG
>PQXK01000303.1:0-42269 GCA_004786245.1 Botrytis hyacinthi | reverse complement strand
TGAGTCCTCCGTCCAGAGGAAAAACAAGAAAAAGACAGAAGAAAGAAAGAAAAGGCTGTGCTGTGCTTTTTATTGTTCTCGAGAGGTTAATTGGATGAATGCCCTTTTCCAAGTGAAGTGTGGGATGCTGAAGAGTGGATGATGATGAATCGATGAGTGGATTCCACAGATAAAGATAGCAGCACTTGTGAGTAATACTGATACAACAGAAGAAAGCTGGAGTACGAGGAATAATGATGATGAGATAGATATTGGTGGAACGAAGTGGATGGATGTTGATAATGATGAGGAGAGCAAGGAGATTGATTGGTAAGGTGTGATGAGTGTGATGAGTGTGAGGAGTGTGAGGAGTGTGAGGATGAATACGAGTACAACAGACAGGCACAGACAGGCACAGATGGGTTGTACTGTGTGGGAGGTAGGTAGAGTAGGCAATGGATGAAGGATGATAGAAAGAAAGTAGTTCATCACATCACATACCTAGGTACCTAGAATATCATTAAAAAAAAAGATACAACTCGAAATGCCTTTCTAACTTTCTGCAAACTCTTCCCAATATTCTCGTTGATCTTGATTCTATTGCGTGGTATTATTGTTGATATCGTGTGTGGTGTGTTGTGTACTACCCACTATGACAAACACCCTTTCGACCCTTCTTGGTACTTTCGGAGGAATAGACTTTCGACGAATGAGAGAATGTTCATGTAATTATTTGCAAATTGGGTTGAGAATGTGCGAATTACCTTCGGGGATTGTCTAGAACAACCCTTTATCGTAATCGGTAATCGTGCGCGTCGTGTGTGAAGGAACCCCTGGGGCGTAAAGTTGATAGAGATTTGGATTCAGAGTTGTCTGGCTTGACTCTTGACTCTCGCGCGGGATGGAAGCAGTCTGTGCCTGGCAGCGTCGTCTTATCTCAGGGAAAAGTGCCCTCGTAGCGAAATTGAAGAGAGACAATGTGGATTGCACTATGCGAAAAAAAAAAAAGAAACTTTAAAAAGAAGCAGAATTCGAAGCTTGAAAACCTTCTATGACACACCAGCATGGAATTGCTCCACGCACAGATCTTCGTAGCTTCAACTTGTTTTGGGATCAAGGTACCCAGACGCCAGAAATTATATCAACGGTTCAACGGGGAAGAAGTCATCTAGTTGCCGCGGCTTCTCGCGATACCGTAAAGTGAATAGCGGAGAAAGCGAAGATCGAAATTGTGGATAGTAAGGAAGCTTCAAGGATCTAGGAAATTGAACGAAATTGAATATTGGGAAACCTTGGGAAAACGAGGTTGGGATGAATATGATTGGTTTGGAGATTCCTGATTGATCGAATACAATAAGTAGCTCTGTAGTGTGCAGGCAGGTAAAGCTTGATGTACAGAATGTGATATTATCTGGATCTTTTAAAGGTGTCTTCGTTCAAGGGTGCTCAGCATGAGAGGAGACTTTGGGGTGATGGCAATAGTGGCAGTGGGTATCTTGGGTGAATTCGATTACTTTCAGGCCATGTGTTGTGTGTGTTCTTCCATCCGTTCTTCTCAGCGTGGCAAATTTGATTGGGCGATTTGTAATAGTTGATATGGACTTTTGGATTATGAAGATCTCAATATTGTCTACTAGGTACCTACTAGGGAGGTACATTGACTGAAGGATTGCTCACGGAAGAGACAAATGGGTCGAGTCAAAGGTCAGCAGCTGATAAGATGAGGGGTTGAAATCAAATCGCTGGTGGATGCTGTGAGCTGTGAGCTGTGGGCTTTGAGCTTTGAGCTTTGCGCACGACCTTGAAGCTGGCCACACTTAGGGAACCCTATGGACGTACGCGTAGTGAATCAATTCAAGACAGTCAGGTATAAGAGTTACACCGATATTTCCATACTCCGGAAGGCAGATAGGGTCCGAGGAAATTGACTGGATGTGGATGGATGGATGGATGGATGTACAGGAGGAAAAGACTCCTTGGTACAATACGAGGATGCACAGTATGGATGGTATGGATGGTATGGATAATATAGATGGTATGGATAATATAGATGGTATGGATAACATAGATGGTATGGATAATATAGATGGTATGGATGTATGGATTGCACTTACATGCATGCAGGTTCAGTACCATTACTACAATAAAGAGGGGCCCGTTTAAGTAATCTGTTGGGCAGGAAGTTCGAGGGATTTGAGAGTATCGATGTTTCGAATGAATACTTGTATTACTATCTACCGTAAGAGAGGTAGATATACGGAACTGCTAGGAGCATCAAAGTTTTTGTTGAAGGTTACCTCGTCCATCCTTTTTCCTCACTACCTGCATACATTATGGCAAGTCTCAAAGAACCAATTCCCATTACCTTGGTCGTATTTGAATGTAAGTGGACATATCCGGACGTTCCTTCGGGATATCACATGGAGAAGCATCTTCATAGGTAGATATTCACGCTCACGCTCACGCTCACGTTCACTTGCTCACCACTCTCCGCTTCGGGTAATGCAATGAACTATTCAGGACTAGAATGTAATCCCAACTGTTCTTGTCATCTCCTCCATCTCCTCCATGTTCATCAATATGGGTTCGATGCTCCTCGTCTCCGGGTTTCTTGGAATGATATGTACAGTAGTATTAAACAGGGTTTTGAGGGGGCGGGACCCGTCTATAAATTAATTCATATCGAATTAAACCTTGAGGAGTGATAGAGTGAGAACGAGCCAAAAGAGCCAGGGCAGCCAGGAAAGTCAATTTCATTTATCATTCCTCCAATCAAAATCCGGATGTGTACCCTGAGAACTTACGACTCGGCCTTTCTTTCCATCCAAACCATGATGCGGAGGACACCTATTACCTACCGTACGAAAGCTTGAACTTCTTTGGATGTCACGGAATGATTGAAGAATACTACCACCATCATAGTACCATGTCATTTCAATGAATCACACGCTGCCCATGATTTAGAGAGAGAGAGAGAGAGAGAGAGAGATAGAGAATTTTCGTACTCGTATCACTGCCAAAGAGGAAATCTGTTCATTCCCAGTGCGATCACTTGGCTTTGTTGAACCTTCAACTTGAGTGAGGTACAAAGATCCGAATAAAAGGGTTTAGATGGTTAAAATGATTTTACGATAGAAAGAGGGGATCACCAATTAACCGTAGGGTTGTCAGTTCATGGGAAACGGGCAAGGAAAAGAAAAGGAAAAAGAAGAGATTCATACTAAAGTAGTGATGCATATCAACATGCTTTTGTCATGCACTTTATCTGCAGACTTGCCGGACCTAAGCATCAAATGAGCCCTGGAACGGACAATCATGAATGGAAAATTCCACTGCGACGGGTTCTTCTTGCATAGAACTGTTCATAGTTCATAATGGACACAGGCATTAAAAGAATTAGACCTAACCCTAATGAAAGACGAATGCAAGTGCAAGTGCAAGTGCCACAACATTGTCTAGAGAGTATTAATTATAAACACTACCTAGGTGGAGTCGTGGCATGTATGTAATATTTATGTTGCTATCTTGAGTACACACACCTGTGACTTCTCTGGGTCGTCATTAAATCAATCATTTACCTTCCTACGTTATCTGGTACTTATCAATGGATGGTGAGACTTATCGTTACTTCGTACATAAAATTACTACTACTAACCTTACCCCTCCTAACTTCTCAACCCTCCACAATCATCCACCAACAAAACATATATGATATAATACGACAGCGGTGATACCCATCAATTCTTTGACTACCTAGGTACATTCCGAATCTTTCTACCATTGCGTCTCAAGCCCTGCTTCTTGGATTTATTGATTTTTGCAGAGTTTTCATCCAGACTTTCGGTGTGCGAATCTTCATCTATTTGAGTCAGTTTGATGCAAACTTTCCTTCACCGTCTCTATCATATCTTCTTATTTTCACTACTTGATCGACTCCCTTACTGTTATGCATCAAAAGGCTCTCTGCTTCTGTCCTTCTGAATCATGAGTGGCTGGAGCTCTCTTTGATTTATCTTCAAATTCTCAGATCTTATTCGTTGAGAGAATCCTTGTTTGCGGAAACCAACGTTGTGCAGGATCAAGCAGCGAGAACTTACCCTTGTGCCGCTTCCCGTTGAGATGTACTCTAAAGTACTGTATGTACACACATTGGCTGAATCTCTTAGCTGCCTGCACCCGAATTATTGACCTACTGCTTAAAGAGAAAAAGTCTTTCTCACTTGCATCGATAGCATCAATTTTCAATTTTCCATACATATAAGGCTTCTTCCCACACACTGTATAAGGCAGTCCATGCACACGTGTCGTACAACGGAAGGCCCAATATGTATGTTGAATGACGTACAAAAAGTCCAGAATGAAAAAAAAAAGCATCCATCTTCCCCTCCAGTTTCTCAAGAAGCCAGACATTCTATCACGCAGAAAGATTAATTTTCATATTTGCCGCAAAGGAGGAAAAAAATATGTTAATTGGTGCGTATGACGATAGAATTTCATTTCTACCCAAAAAGAAATTTTTACCTGCTGTAGCCGTTTGGGCAGTTTATACGTGTGGGCGCAAATTCTGGACCTCAAAAGGGTCATCGGATTCAAGAGGCGCATTGAGAGTCACAAAAACGCAGCCAATAAAAGTTATTGCGCAACTTTAGGAGCTTGAAGTGTCAGCCTCATGAGACATTTCCTACCACACAAATCATACTTTGGGTCAAATTTTTGCTGTTTTGGGGGCCAGACAATATGATAGGTGATACAATAGGAGAAGTGCCCTCGGATTATAGGGTACCCGCGTTTCATGTCTTTTTTGACTCATCTTATCCGAATTTCTCGGAACGTGGTACTTGTTCAGCCTCAACCCGTGGATACAAATAAACGGGTGGCCGGGCGAGACGAGGCAAATGGTTTGCTTCTTAAAATGAGGTCGAGATTTCGAGAC
This sequence comes from Botrytis hyacinthi, assembly GCA_004786245.1. NCBI lineage: Eukaryota > Fungi > Ascomycota > Leotiomycetes > Helotiales > Sclerotiniaceae > Botrytis > Botrytis hyacinthi. The sequence continues at coordinate 37,357 of PQXK01000303.1, read as the reverse complement.
AGATGCTTGATGACTCCTAAATCCTTAATACGCCTCATATAAACCAGCCTCTGAATGTGCTGGAAGATCTTTCACGTGTTTGCTAATGTTACTCGTTCGCCGGTTGATCTACTACTGGTTATTACTATCACAGTCACTATCACAATTCAGTCAGGTGGATGAGTCTGTCATCCCGCCCTATTGATTGATCAAAAGGCAAACTTCCAAACTTGGTTTGTGGTAGGAAGAAATGAGGGGCGGGTTCCACAGATCCAACTGAGTTGATGAAGCGAGATTCATATTGCGGGGTGGTATCCAGAATGAGGGTATCCCGTGCAGGAGAGTACTTGCTCACGTCACGTTGCCGTTGGGTTAGTGCTCACAATTGCGACTATCTCCGTTATCGAACGAGTTAGGACCGGATTTGAGACCGGAGTGTCTTTCTTTATCTCGGAAATTTTGAAGGTTTGCTTCGTACAGCAATCGATTGTTTGACATCACGCACGAAGGAGGAGTATATTTGCAGTTTTTACAGCATCGAGAGATACCTGTCATCCCTAGAAGTACTAGATCAGCGTGATTTTATTCAAAGTGGTTTTGCAATATTTGGTTGATTTGTTTGAATCTGAATGGTCATGAACTGTACTCAGTATCTCAATGAGAATCCCGCTAGATTTTCATCGTCGATGGATTCAGAGATCAGTAAGTTCTGAGAACTAATCATCGTAGCCCTCATTTCTTGGGTTGCACCTCTCTTGCTCAATTCAAATACACAGCATCTACTCTTTGACTGAGAACATACATGTGGTTCTTCAAATAGACAAATGCAATTTCAACGGTGAGGCTAGGTGTATACCCATACACATGATAAAACATCATCAGATTCGTACAACATCAGTGTGGCAATTATCTCGGAAGTACAATGAGTTTCGCGTCATGCGGTATTTCACGGATTGAATCCTTATGGTCCCGGATCAGATGCTGGATGAGAAGATGGATGAACATACTCAGGTTCTCCAATGACAGTTTTCCCTTTTCTATGCGATCTCGGTTTACCATATCTAAGGATTTCCATTTTGCTAATGACTTACAGCGATATTGGTCACTATGTAGCTAAGATTTTTCTAGATATCGCCATCGACCTCTTCGAAGACCCGTGGGAAGCTCGCCACTATCATAAAAACGACCTCGTGATGTGCTGTCTAGGCAGGCATCCTATCAGGAAGGAGCTAAACACCAGCATTCTGTTGAGTTGGTCCGGATAGTATGATACTAGAATAGAGAGCGCAAGCATTCACCTATTCAGGTGAATTTCAACTATCTGGAGTCCTCCTTGATCACTGCAATTTAATCGACTATCGTGCTCAGTACCAAAATAATAGACCCCTTATTCAAGCATGATTTCGCTCCGCCCCAGGATTATTTATGAAATTTCAAAACACACTGCGTGAATATGATTGAGCTATTCAATCATTTTACCGTCGGATGACTGTTTGGAAAAAATCGACAAATATCATTACCCAAGTAAGCTAGCGCCGAACGGTACATCTTTAGCGCCACTCACTAACAACGCCACTTTCCACCCAATCCCTTCGTATACACTCAATCAAAAACGAGGAAGAAATTTATATTCCTATCAGAAATTGGCCTGCATTGCGCAAAAGGAATGAGAGAGTTTTCAGCTAAGCGGCTTGATGGGATGACGAGGCTCGTTTTTGAGTCATGATGGAAAGTAATGAGTCATGTTTACTCCTTTTCTTATTAACCAATTGACAACAACCCACTGAAAGGCGATGCTTATTTTGATAGTGGAGGCATTTGTAAATAGAGCTTCTTATTGCGTATGTATCGATGTGTGTGGAGCTCAGTGTCTGATGGCAATTTTGATTTGGACAATCACAACAAGATTCCTGCTCTGCAAAGCTCTGGGTTGGGCAACGCCGAGTAGAGCCTTGGATGAGATTGCAAGAATGAGGTAGGCAGGTTTGAGCGGGGCAAACCCAAGTCAAGTCGAATGAGGTAAAGTCGAAGCAAGGTAAATCCAATCGTCAAGCGATGTTGCTGACGACGTTATAAGTCGTACGTAAATTTTTTGGAGAAGGGCAAAGACTAATGTCGCATGGTCACCAACTATCGTATTCTGCCATTGTCGATGGACACACATGGTAATTTAAAGAAAAAAATTGGATTCGAGGTTGCGAATCAACTCGAGTATTCTCCGTCTACAAATGAAATTTCACCTCCGCACATATATATCACTTGTGAACTTGTAAATTGTCAACGCAAGGGTAGAAGTAAAATCTGTCCATTCATATTTTTGCTTTCGTGCTGGTGCTTTTCACCGTAGTTCACTGCAGCATACTTATACACTCATCCTGTCAAAAATAGCTCATCTCTCGCGGAGTTTGTATAGGTCCTCCTTTATTTCGGACTTCCAACCTTTCCATTCCATTTCAATCTATATATTTTCTAGCTCCTTATCCAAGTATCTCATTTCATTCTCGCGATCTCTCCACCTGTCAATACAAAATCAATCAGGTCGTTGAACTTATTTTACCCGCCAGGAATACAGTAATTCTCGGTTGAAGAGTTGGGTTGATTACTTGTCTTGCTGCTTCGGATGTATAGAAACTGTGCAAATTTCTGCTGTGTTTAGCGGCTTTCAAGCACACAGTTTTGTGGATCAATACGTCTGGAGCGAATAGATGGAAGGCAAGAGTATCATTTGAAGTCTTACCTCGTCAGTCTGTAGGCAGAATATTTGCATATGCTGTGTTGGCTATCTCGTTATATACACCAGCAGATGAGGGGTTACATTTGCAGAAAAGGTTCAGTCAGATCATTTGTCTGGTCTTGAAGGGACCCTTAAGCCCTTCCCTGTTGACTGATAGCTTAGATTATTACTTGACTTCACGTCACTATGTAGATGCATCACATTCTTAACTGTCTACTCACACATCATAAACACAAACACAATACAAATCCCATTTCCACATAAACATAAACATAAATACCAGGAAGAAAAAAAAACTATATTATCACACTCACCCTCCGCACCCGAAATTTCCAGCCCGCCAGAAATTCCCTAACTATATACTCCGTTCCTCTTCTTCCCTTCTACTTCTCAAGCAGAAAAAAATGAGAAAAATAACTAAACCCACAACCCATGCTGTCTCTCCACCTCTTCCGGTGCGCTCCCCCCTCTACATCTCTCGCGCGGCCACTCGCGCATCTGCATCCTCAACGCATCTTTGTGTTTCTGCGATGGGTGGCGCCAGCCGCAGAGCCAGAGGATGAGGATTAGAAGGGGGAAGATGGTGCAGAGGCCTGCGAGGAGGAGGGTAAGGGTTAGGGTGTTCATTTTTGTTTTTGTTTTGAGGGTGGGGGATGGGTTGGGTGAGGTTGAGTGGAGTGAGATTGGGTGAAGTGAGGTTGGGGGGAGGGGAAGAGATGGGGATATAGGGGGGAGTGTTTATATTGTGGAGAGGGGGGAGCAAGAGTATTGTTTGGATTGAATTTGGATGGGGTGGGGATGCATAGTTACTTTCGTGATGTTGAGTTTTTGGCTGGCTGGCTTGCTTTCTCTTTTGTTTGAATTTCTCTTGTTCTTTGAGTTTCTCTGGCGAGATTGTTTTTCTCTTTGTTCTGGCCATGCTGTTATTTTCTTTCTTTCTCTTGTTTGTATTCTTTATTCATTGTTTATATTACCTTTACCGATTGGGATGGGGATTTGGGGTGTAGTGCTTGATATGTGCATACTTCATGTGTTGTTTATGGATGTCGGGAGTATGGGAGGCTTACTGCTGTACATGTGTATGTTTCTGAAAGATATGGGTGAATAATAAGAGAGTATGAGGTATAGATGGGTGGTGGTTTAGTTGTGTTGGTTGATGATGGCGAATAATGGATTACTGGGGGGACCAGGAGATCGAAGGTCAGTTGTATTAGGAGGTGGCGATTGGAATAAGAAGTGGTAAATCACATCTATTCATGAATAATGTGATAGGTATGTTTAGAGGATTCAAGGCCGTTCTTAAGGTATGGTAAGGAGGATACACCATGTCCGTTTCCGAATATCAGATTGTGTTTACTAGCTTACTAAACAGCAGTCCTGAAATATACAGATTTCATATAAGGAATAGACATATTGACCCTTGAAACAAACGAACGAGACAGAGTCAGTTCAGCGTGTGCATGTGATGTTTTGGAAATGAGATGTTGAAACACTTGGCAAGAAAGATTCCTCCTTCGGTATATTTCTTCGATTCGGTTGTTGACTTCAAAGCTATCGCCAGGTGTGCTATGGCGCTATGGGTAATGTTTTCAACATCATTGTAGTTGGTTGTGCAAAACTTAAAGGATCTGATCGAAGGAACGAAGTTGACTGCTAGCTTGAATGTTTGCGATGATGTTGTGCATTTATGGACTTTGATTACCTAGTTGCTTTACTCGTTGCTGCTTGATCAGTTGCGAAGGAAGGAGATATTTCGTATGTCACATCCAGATGGTATTGATATCTGGTTGATATGAGGTAAAAGATAATCGAAAGTAGTAAGCATAAGGAATTTGAAGTAGATGGATGCAATCTAGGTGTCTTTCAGGTTCTTGAGAGACCCTTTAGTATGTTGTCTAAGGGTTCTTTTATATATAACGAGAAATAATTGGGATTGGCTTTAGTGCAGACTTTACACCACACGGTAAACCCAATTCTAGTTATTAAGACTGTTAATCTGTGCTGCTACTGAAACCTTCAGGTAGTATATAAAAGGGTCTAATAGGTTAGGAAGATACTCGACATCAATTGAGTTGGAGGTATCTGTCTTCCCCAGTCCAGCCAGTCCGCTCTGAATGACTAAGCACACATCAAAACTCCAGACCACGTCTCGGGTTGGTCGAAGCGTAATTCCGTATTGGGGTCGTATTTCGGATTTCGTATTCGCCTATATAGTAAGTCTGGGGGCAAGATGGGATGGAGAATGAGAAAAGATATGCCTCAAATGCACTTGGCGAGCTTGAAATGAGTACAGTACGTACACTCAAATCGGTGCAGTAATTAAGATGAGAGGCAATCCCTTCAAATTCGGTGTTTTCAATTTTTCTTGTTTGCTTAGTGAATATCCTTTTATATAATAACAACTTGTTCTTTCCTTTTTCGATAGAATTCTCAATCATAAACTCGTCAAAAGATCGCCCGCCGTGCACCTCGATTGAGTCAAATACTAGTTTACCCCTCCCCAGTATCTTGTCGAACAAAAGCTGGATTTATTAAGGATTCTAGGCATCGACGACGACAACAATATCTAGGAATTGAACACGTCGCTTGATCAAAGATCACTTCATTTTGATACATCTCAACCCATCGGTCTTTTCTTCAAATCTCAAGTTTGCCTGCTTGTATCTATCATATTGATTTAATTTCTACATTCCTTCTTTGTTTCTTTACTTCTTGGCGACGGTTACTTTAAAAAGAAAAATCTTGCGACACCTCATTTATTTCAGCTTGAGATGTGATATAGTGTCAAAATGGATAAACAGAAAATCAACACCGATAACTTCCCGGCGGCACAGAGTGATGGAGACACAGCGACGCAGAGTAACGAAGATGAGGTTAAAGATAAATATTCGAGTCAAGCTCAGAACCAGACATCATTCAAGGATTTTATGGTAATATGTTGCCAAGTTCCTCGCAATGGTTACACAGAACTAATTAGTTTTGGTAGAGGATTTTTTCCTATTCGACTACGGGTGATAAGGTCGTACTGATCATTGCTTGTCTTGCACAAATTGGGACTGGAGTTGTATGTTTATATAGCACTTGATATTCAATGAAGTTCGCTTGACTGACTGATATTTTGATAGACTTTACCGCTCATGAACATTGTCTTTGGTAAATATATGTTCACTCCAATTGAAAATTATTAACTAAAGGTCATGGCAGGTAAACTGGTGGGCAATTTTACAGACTATTTTGTACCTGGTACGACTACCACCAAGGCCGAATTCACCAGTGCCATCAACAAACTTACGTTCGTGAACCGTTTTTTCCCCCCAGTTCTTTCCGATCCTTTCTACATAGTATCCGTCTCTATCCGATGTAGCAAATGTCTTTGTGATCTACGGACTACTATTTTTTGAAGCGGGCAAGTGTTCGGAGTTTCTAATAGTACAGACTTACTTCACACTTGAGACTGGAGCTCTCAATACTCCACAGATCCTTGATGTGTTAGAGCAGACTCAGTGTACGAAAAGTTTCCTACTCATCATATGGATCCAAGCTGCAAAAGATCATCAATAGTTGACATTTCATTGTCGTCCAAGTGCGTTCTAGACTAGTGGAAGCCCACAATGAACTCCATTCCATGTATCTTGTTCGTGTTGGGATCCGAACTCTAGAAGGCAACATATAAGTAGGAAGTACAAGCTGAACTAACTTTTCGAAGCTTATTCGTTACTTACCTGTTCATTGCAAGATGGATTTTCAGTTACATCTCAATGTTCACGTTTCGTCTAATTGGCCTCCGAATATCCGCCAAATTACGACTCAATTACTTAAAGGCATTATTTAGCTTACCTGTCGGTGTCCTTGATACTCTACCTAGTGGACAAGCATCAAATACAATCACAACTACTGCAAATATATTGCAAGTGGGTATTTCGGAGAAACTGGGAACTATTTTACAATATTTGGCAATGCTGATCACAGCCATCGTAATTGCATTCACATACAGCTGGGCCTTGACTTTAGTAACTAGCTCCGTTCTTCTCTTTGTTGCTTTAGTCTATGGTAGGCATTTCCACTTCTCCTACACTCAGTTCTCTCTGTGCATTCGATGCCTTTGTCCTTCTTACTTTGTCAAAGCTGACGATAACAGGAACTGTTATACCAATTGTCATGAAAATGTCAAAAAATATCGAGCATGCCGACGAGAAAGCCTCTGGAGTTGCGGGTGAAGTTCTTGGGTCGATAAGAATGATTGTAGCGTGTGGTTCTGAAGATCGGACTGCGAAAAAATATGCTGGGTGGGTTGAAGAATCTCGAAAGCGGACATTGAAGATGAGTCCTTGGGTCGGTGTTCAATTTGCACCAAGTATGTGTTTCCTATAGGATTCTTTCTTATTTGCTTGCTAACAATCATTCAGTCATGTTTGCTATCTACGCGTAAGTACTTAATTTCTCAATAATATGACTCAGATTAGTGCTCATTTTTCCAACCACATTTCTTCCACTCGCATGCGCCGACATCAAACTAATCATTGATACCAGTGCAATGGCATTATGCTTTTGGTATGGCTTTCAGCTTTTCTCAGAAGGCCACCTGGAGAATGTCGGGACTATACTAATTGTATTGATGTCCGTGGTGATGGTTGCAACGGCAGTGAGTCAAACAGCTGCACCCATCATGGCTGCTGGCAAAGCAGCTACAGCAGCAACAGACTTTCTTGCAGTAATCGACACACCTAGGCCCGATACAAGTGGGCTCAAAGAGCCTGAGGTATCAGCCCGTGAAGACATCACTCTCAACTCCGTTACTTTTGCCTATCCGAGCAGACCCCATGTCAAGGTTCTCGATGATTTATCGATGAAGTTTGAATCTGGAAAAATCACAGCTATCGTGGGAGCATCTGGTTCTGGCAAGAGTACTATCGTAGGTATGTGTACTTTTCATTATTGTATTCGATTCCCCGATGTCTTGCACTTTTTGTACGCGTAATTTATTGACGACCTACGACTAGGTCTCCTAGAAAGATGGTACAATCTCGAGGAGCAACAAATAGTGATACCTCCAAGCGCCATGAAAGACGAGAAAAAAGACAAAAAGAAAGAAGAAGAAGAACGATCAAATACACCCGAGGAGTACGACGAGATACAGGATCCAGTTGCTCTATCCGGTATTATTGCCTGTGGAAACAACGAGTTAAGATCCCTCGACCTCAGATGGTGGCGAACACAAATTGGCCTTGTACAACAAGAGCCGTTTATATTCAATGATACGATAGCTAAAAATGTTGAATATGGTTTAATTGGTTCAGAATGGGAACTCGAAAATGCTGAAATGAAGAGGAAGCTTGTCATAGAGGCTTGTAAAGAAGCTTTTGCTGATGAGTACATCACTAAATTGCCCTTGGGATATGATACGCAAGTTGGCGATGCTGGTATCAAGCTAAGCGGCGGACAAAGGCAAAGATTGGCCATTGCTAGGAGTATCATCAAGCGACCAAAGATCTTGATATTAGATGAAGCTACCAGTGCAATCGATGTAAGAGGAGAGCAGATTGTTCAGGCAGCGTTAGATAAAGTGAGCGAGGGTAGAACAACAATCACGATTGCTCACAGACTTTCAACAATCAAAAAGGCTGACAAGATCGTGGTCCTGAGGAAGGGAAAACTTATCGAAGAGGGAACTCATGAGGGATTACTTTCTAACCCGGACGGTGCATATAGTGCTCTTGTTAATGCCCAACAGTTATCTTTAGGGGACGCTTATCAAGAGGAGTCTAATTTGGTGGAGACAATGGACCCCTTGATACGGGATATGAGTGTAGCGGAAAGGGAAAAAGAACAAAAAGAAGCAGTGGTATACAAACCCAAGGGTCTCGCCAGAAGTCTCGGACTTTTTCTGTATGAGCAACGCGCTCGATCGCAATGGTACTTGATGCTTGTGATAGGTGCTATATCTGCTGGGGCCACCTATCCTATTCAAGCCTATCTATATGCACAGATCATTTCAGTCTTTTCATTGACTGGACCCAGACTCAAGGCTGCCACAGAACACTACGCCTTGATGTTCTTCGTTCTTGGATTGGGTGCTGGTGTGGCTTGGTTCATCATGGGCTATACATCAACCATCATATCTGGCCACATCACTTCCACATACCGTCAAGAGTACTTTGAGAGTATTTTGCATAAGCCGATTGCCTTTTTTGACGCAGAGGGAAACTCCAGTGGTGAACTTACTGGCCGTGTCGCCAATGATCCAACACAACTTCAACAACTACTTGGCATTAATATGGCCATGGTGCTGACGGCGATTTGTAACATTACTGGTTGCATCATCATCGCTTTTGTTTTTGGCTGGAAGCTGACTTGCGTGGTGGCTTTTGTCGCCCTTCCTTTATTGATTTGTGGCAGTTTTTATCGCATTCGGTATGAGATTGAATTTGAGAAGATGAGCCAAGCAGTCTTTGCTGAGAGTTCTAAATTTGCGGCCGAAGCAATCTCTGCATTTCGAACAGTCACCTCGCTGACCTTGGAGGATATTATTTGCACGCGTTACGAGGAGCTGCTGAAGTGGCATGTAAAGGGCCACGCGAAGAAGAGCAGATATTCATCGATTGTCTTCGCCGCTAGCGATAGTATAGGGCTGGGGTGTATGGCTTTAGCATTTGTGAGTTTTTCTGTCATATTCCAAGGTGCTGTAGCATTAAGATACGAGCTTGGAGGTTGAATGCATGAAATGGTCCTTAGATCTAGGAAATTCTTCTTGTTGTACTGCAAATCTGAACTGATCTGAACACAAAGCTAATATGAGTTACCTTCTAGTGGTATGGTGGTACCCTTCTTGCTTCAAGAGAATATGGTCCAATCAACTTTTTTGTGGTCTATATTGCTATAATAAACGGTGCCGAGAGCGCTGGAAGTCTCCTGAGTTTTGGTCCTAGTTAGTACTCTATTGATAGACTTCCTTCTGCTCTTCGTTACTAATCTCGCGATAGACATGGCACAAGCATCGGCAGCAGCAAACAGAATATTGAGTTTTAGACTACCGGCAAAAGTAACTGGAAATTCAGCGTCGCAAATCCAGAACATAGAGGGCGGGGTGAAGATAGAATTGAAAGATGTCTGGTTCAAGTATCCTACTCGTGATGTTCCAATATTTACTGGTTTGAATATCACGGTAAGTCAAATCTGCAGGAAGGTTGATGAAGAGGATGCTGACCATCATAGATTAAGAAAGGCCAATTTGCTGCCTTGGTCGGGCCTTCAGGCTGCGGAAAAACATCAATTGGTAATTTCACATCTGTCATATGGATGATTATTTACTAAATCAGACACTAGTCAGTCTCCTTGAGAGATTCTACGATATTCAAAAGGGTAAGATATTATGCAACGACACCGATATCTCCGAACTTGATATTCGAGAATACCGGAAAATGATCTCGCTCGTAGCACAGGAACCTACTTTGTTTGAAGGTACCATCAAAGAGAACATATATTTGGGTGTTGATGAGTCGACTCCAGAAGAAACCCTCCATAAAGTCTGTCGTGATGCCGAAATACACGACTTTATCATGTCTCTCCCTGATGGTTACAATACCAATGTCGGTACTAAGGGAGTTGCTCTCTCAGGAGGACAAAAACAAAGGATATCAATAGCTCGTGCGCTCATTCGCAATCCCAAGATTCTTCTTCTTGACGAGGCAACATCTAGTCTAGATTCTGAGAGCGAGAAGCTCGTACAAGCAGCATTTGAACGGGCGGCAACAGGCAGAACAATGGTTGTCGTAGCACATCGACTAGCCACTGTGCAGAATGCAGATGTGATTTTTGTTTTGGGAGAAGGTAGGGTATTGGAAGTAGGAGATCATGCAGCGTTGTTACGGAAGAAAGGTGTATATTATCAAATGGTAAGTCTTCAAATACTCTTCAAATTCTTTCGCCTCAAGCCCATTCAAACTTCATTGTACTTACAAATCTCAGTGTCAATCTCAAGCACTTGACCGATAAACAGCAAAACGGCAGGAAGCAAAACATATCTCTCAGCGCGAATTTTGCATTAGAAGTATTAATTTCCAACTTTACGAGTGGATAGGGGACAAATGAATTCCACTTAAATCCTGTACAATCACGATGTATGATCTAGAATCCTCTCACATACCCATCAACCTATGAGCTGGCATTTTGAGCTCGGTAATGTTGCAGTGCATATTTTGTGCATCCTATGCATAAACTGACACGTAGATGTAGATCATATCCAATTCATGGTTTTTTATACGCTCCGACTTTGGAGGGACTTTTTTGTAGTCGATTGTAAGATTTTAAATTGGCTGGATCTTGGTTGATGGTGGTGAAATTGAGTAGGTACTTCAGAGGTAATCGAGAGGTTATCGTGAAATTGAGGTTCAATTAAATAGTACACCGAGTCGTGATTTTGACCCACGCTATCCACTATATTACATACCGTGCACTTAACTCACTGCATGAGGGAGGAGCTTTGGCTGGGCCAATATGGTGGGGAGGAAAGAGAGGTGATTGCCACATTTGGTAGAGATGCATCACTGGCGCCGGGTAGAAAAGAATGGGTCGGACAGTTGCTACTTGCAATGGGTTTGAACATGTATTGGAGGGAGATTGGAAGTAAAGATTCATCGATTGATTGATTGATGGGATGAATATTTCAGCTTGAATGAAACAAATGCAACTTGGCTCAATCTACAGGTAAGAAGCAAGTTCGTCATGTCAAACCCGAAATCCAATCATCCAAGAGTATCTCTCATGTAAGGTGAAGAACTCGATGAGAGGCTTTGACATTCACCGCCCTCAAATGTTAAAAACTGTAAATAATCGGGGTCTCCTTGGGGATCCATCGAGGGAAACCCACCGACAACAATGTAGCTCTAAAGGGATGGAAAGGTTGTATTAAGAAACGAGAGACAGACTCCATCTCAAAAGGAAGACTACTTGCTAGAATACTTGTCCAGTACTTGGTAGTTTTCCTTCGTCTTTACTTCATCCCGATAATTCTCTCTTTTGTGTTATGACGACGACGACGACGACGACTGCAACGACAACGACAACGACAACGACAACGACAACGACGATAACAAGAGCAACAGCAGCAATAACGATTCACTCTATCTACGATCATTTGAATTGAGATATTCTCTTTCTTTTCTCTCTCTCTCTCTCTCTCTCCCCACGTTGACTTGACAACCCACGAATCTCGTATCAAGAAATCAATTTTCAGCTGAATGAAAAAATCATTTTAAAGATCAACATTGCTTGTGGCGTTCAATCAAGGATTACCCAGCGGTACACCACTAAACATCACTAAAATCCAAAGTCGAGATTCGCTTGATCCCCGATTGTTTTCCATTTGGCGCCTTTCTCCAGCCTCTTAATTAAAATTACAGCCCGCCCCATCTTGTGGTCTATTGTCCACAGTCTACCACAGTCTACCACAATTCACCACGGCTACGCTACCTCTCCACTTCTACTTTTCTACCTAGCTAAAGAAACGCAATCTCTAAATTTTATCTAAAGGAGCCAGATTTTGGACTATCACAAGCTATCATCTGCGTCCCCATCCCCTCCTTAGTTCAATCATCTAGAGCATCAAACTTAAACAAATTTACCATTGCGAATCGCCAAACCTTAAGAACACAATTGATAACGAATTTGGATAAGATACAAAACGACGATTTCCGATTGACGAAATCATTTACGAAACTGGATGATATGTTAATGATATGATCACGAATGAATACGAACCCCGGAGCTGAAGTTGAGAAGAAGAAGTCCCTACCTAAGGGTACGGAATAATGGCTGAGAAACGCGATCGATATGGTACAGGAGGAGATCCATCGATTGCGCAGAGAGGGAATGGTAATGGAGGACGAGGATATAATGGACGCGCGCCTCCAACCTTGGGATTTGATGGAGAGGGGAGCTCAGTTTCTGGTCGCGGACAAAATGATAGGAGATACGGGTCTATGCCCCCAAACACGCCCATGACGCCCTACACACCTTACACACCTTACACACCAGTAACTGCAGGATATGATGGTGGAGAGAGCTTTATTTCAGCACAGACACCGAGACACGATCATTATTATGGCGGAGAGAGTGCGATTGGAGGACGTCCAGCAGTTACACCGGGAGCTGCAGGCTATCGTGGCGGAGAAGGCTCTTACAATGGTGGCACATCACAAACTGGGCGATTTAATGGCGGCGAAAGCTATGCCGAAGGTCGCGCTCCTAGGCCAGGAAGATATGATATTGCTGAGAGCACTATGTCTGTTGACACACCGCGAACTGGTCGATTCGATCCGGGTATGGAAAGCTCTATCGCGCATCCCGATACGCCACGTACTGCTCATTATGATACCACTGCAACTACCATGTCCATGGACCCATCACGAACAGGAACATATGATAAAGAGAATACAATCACGGTAGCAGAATATTATGATCCAGAACGAGCACGAGAACATGAACGACAAATGATGGAGCGGGAGAGATCTGAACGAGAACAAGGAATGCGCCAACCTTCAGGAATGGAATACGGGCCGCGACCTACGGAATATTTGAGTACATCAGGATCATCTACTTCTTCGTACCTCGATATCTCTCGCCATTTTCCTACAAAAGGGTTTAGCTTCAGGTCTTTCTTCTCGACACCATCCGAAAAGTCTGATTCCAAGAAGAAAAAGGAGAAAAAGAAGAAGAAAAGCAAGAAATTGACGAAACACAATACCTCATCAAGCTCTTCTTTGAATGAAGATTTAGCTTTTGGAACTGGATTCCTCAGATACAGAAGAAAGAGGAGTGTGAGAGCTAGGGATGGAAGAGACAGGCAATGGGAAACCATAGGATATAAGTCTAGCAAGGAAAACCTGAAAGATACTCGATCTTCCACGAATGATAGACCTACAAGCTCGAAACGACCCACTACCGATGCTGAAATTTTGGCTTTAGGTGCTGGAATCGCTGGACTTGCCAAACTTGCACTCGATCATAGCAACAAAGACGCCAAGAATGGTAAGAGCGGGCGCGGTGGTCCTGAAACCGTTAATTCTAGTCGAAGGGATGAGCGTGGCCTTCCACCTTCCAAGGCTATTCCATACGAAACCGATCCTAATGATGAGGGATGGGAATCAGCTTCTGATGACGAGTCAGATTCAAGTGTTGATACTGGTTTGGCGTTCGGAGGTGGTAGTCATGTTGGCAAGAAAAGCCAGGCTGGCTTATTCGGACGCAAGAAGACCTACGGCCCAAAGAGTCGAAAGAGTAACGTGGTCGATCCAAGACTCCTTGGGCCAGAGAATTCCCTCAATGGGTATTTATCAGACAGGGCTGTAGGCTTAGAAGACGTGCAATGGGAGTCGGGTAGTGACTTTGGTCAACACACTTACATTCCTTACAGTCATCCAGACAGACAGGTGGATACCTTGTATGTGCACGAAAAAGTCAGGATAAGCAGGACCCAGAGTGTTGGAAGTGGTTCGCAGACCCCTCTTCAAGAAGTCTTCCCTGTCCCCACCAATGATCCCTCTCGATTTGATGTGGCGCGAGCATCTTCGTCCGAATACAATGCCTCTAGACCTGCACCAGTTCCAATTCAGCAACCTCAACCCATCACTCCGGTTTCTCATAGTGTTTATCACGAGTCCAACTACGTTCGTTCAGAATCTGGCGGGATCCTGAAAAGCTCTTCTGGTAGATCTAAATCTTTAGCTGGCGCGGCCTTAGCTGGCGTAGCTGGAGCCGCTGTTGGAGCTGCAATTGCATCTAGTCGTCGAGATGAAAATGAGAATTATCGTGATGATGATAGAAGAGACAATCGGAGCTATAGTGAAAGCGCTGTCAATCGAAAAGAGCGACGCTACGAGGAGGATCAATACTCAATTGCCGATAGCAGTGCGTCTAAACCTCGAGATGAAGGCCGAAAAGAGCGCCGTCGTGATTATGACCAATCTTCTATCGCTGATAGTAATCTCACTTGGGATGAAAAACGAGAGAAACGTCGCGAGGAGCGAAGAAAAGATGATTCTAGAAGCTCCACTTCTAATTCTGATCGTGATAAGAATCGAGAAAGGAGTCGTGATGATCCCGATGCTGCTGCAGAGGAGCGAGAGAGGAGACGACGAGAGAGACGCGAAGAGCGACGTGCACCTGATCGCATTGAAGATAACTATGAAGAGCGACGAGCCCACGTACTCTCAGAAATATCGGCAATGGCTCGCACACCCACGGACCCATTCCAATATCAGGTTGCAGATACACCCCCTCGCGAGGAAAGCTCTGGCCGCCAAGCTAAAGATCAACCTGCACCTACTGTTGTTACTGTCGCACGTGAACCGGATTTCAATCGAAAGCAAAATTCATCGATCAAAGAATCGTCTTCTATCTCACGCTCCGAATCGCGCACTGAGATTTCCATCAAGATTGAAAAGGAACAGCGATACAAAGAACATGCTAGAACCCTTCATGATGCCGAGATGATCTATGAAGAAACTGAACATTCTACAGCTCCTATTGAGGCAGCAGCTATTGCCGCCGCCGCCGCTGCTTTGGCTAGGGAAAGTCGCCGAGAATCAAGATCATCGAAACGACGAGGAGAGAGACGAAATGACTCTGAGGATCTTTCAAAAGACGGTGATTCTGCCGAAGCCCCGGGACAATCGCACGATGAAGTTATGGCAGAAGCGGATCGAGCTTATCGTGAAATTCTCATGGCTAGGAAAGTTGCTGCAGAAGTCCGCCGCTCTCGCACTCCATCACCTGAGCGCTCCGTGATGAACAAATACGAAGAAGAGTCAGAAGAAGAACCGCCACGAATTGTCACTCCTCCCGGCATGCATGAACGCAAGAAAGGTCCCTATGATGCACCAAATGCTGATTTCAAGCTTGATTATATCATGACACCTAGAGATCTAAAAGTCTACAGCATTCCGAGCAGGCGATATAAGGTTGATGAAGCTGATTTGAAGGGTCCATTTATGACAAAGGATGCGGATGCTAAACTGCCTCGACCTATGTTGAATTTGATTCGACCTACTCCTACTTCAACACCATCGCCCGAGAAACAGTTTGCCACCATGGCTAAGAATGAAAATGTGAAGAAGGAAAGTTCTAATCGGTCGGATGATCGCCCAGTTGAAAGACGCCGTTCTGAACCTGAGCCTGAACCTGAACGTCATTCCAAGACCAAGGATAGAGATGGAGAGCGTGAACAACCTTCTATACGATCGCAAGACGAGCCAGCCCAACCCCAAACTAGAGATCAAGTTGAGAATCGTGAACAAAGTCCATTATATCGATCACAAGACAATCCTAGCGATACAACACAGATCCGCGAGCAGACTCCATCATACCGATCAAAAGAGGAGCCACATGATCAAGATCGCCCAAAACGTGATAGAAGAGACATTCCTCCCATCATTATCGGTCCAAGGGGGGACCTTATTCGCTCATCTGATGTTTCTGTTCCATCTCCCACTCAGTCCACAGTCTCAAAAGCTGTTACCTGGGGTCCAAACGAGACAAAACATTTTGAAGTCGAAAGCCCCACCGAACCAAAGGACGAGTACACTTCCGATTCCTCCCCAGAAACTCCTGAGAAGCCAAGATTTTCGGCGCCAAGATTTTCGGCGCCAAGATTTTCAGAGCCAAGATTTTCAGAGCCAAAGTCGGAGTCGCCAACTGAACCAAAATCTCCGAGCTCATGGGCCGCAATGGCAGCAGGCATTATTGGTGCAGGTGTGGGTGCCGCAATAGCAGGCTCAAGTGAATCTCTTAAACAAACCGAGCGACCTGAATCTCCTAAGAAACCTGAGCGAGCTGAGGTAAGTGAACTCGCCAGGATCCTAAAAGCTAGAGAGAGTGAACGACCCGAATCTCCTAAGCGAGCTGAGATCAGTGAACTTGCTAGAATTCTAAAAGAAAGGGAAAAGGAGCGACCTGAATCTCCTCAAAAACTTGAGCGGCCTGAATCTCCTAAGAAACCTGAGCGAGCTGAGGTAAGTGAACTCGCCAGGATCTTAAAAGCTAGAGAAGGTGAACGGCCCGAATCTCCTAAGCGAGCTGAGATCAGTGAACTTGCTAGAATTTTGAAGGAAAGGGAAAGTGGGCGACCTGAATCTCCTAAGCGTGCCGAAGTCAGTGAACTTGCCAGAATCTTGAAAGCAAGGGAACAGGAGCGCAACGAAAGACCTTATGAGTATAGAGGCGTAGTGGTAGAGCCTGAGAGTCCATACGGAGAACCGAGGCGAGATAGTCCACCTCGAGATATGGGAAGAGACAGTCTGTATCGAGGTGTGATTGTGGAGCCTGAGAGTCCATACGGAGAATCATTTCGAGATGTGGATAAAGACACTCTGTACCGAGGCGTAACGGTAGAGCCCGAGAGTCCATATAGAGAAATGAGAAGTCAAAGTCCGCCTCGAGATAACAGGAGGGAAAGTTTATCCCAGCGTACGAGAAGAGATAGCCCACCAAGCGTCGGTCCCAAGCCCGTTTCGCCACAAACTTCACATATGCCTGGTGCCTTCGACGACGATTTGGATTTCACTGCAACAGTGGCAGCAGGTTTACAAGATAGTGGCTTCGATCCTAATCTTGTGGTTGACGATCTCGCGTTCCGAAAACGTGATTCCCCACCTGGCTCTAATGAATACAAAACGCCATGGGCAGAATCCATCGATGACCTCTCAAGCATTCCGGGTGGAAGCTCCTCAAACCGCGGCTTTGTTATGGGCGAGGTGCCAGAAACTCCGAAAGATTGGTCGAGTGTATCGCCTACTAACGAAGAATCACCCAATCTTAATAGGAAAGAACAGAAAAGGCTTGAAAAAGAACGGAGACGAAGTGGTGGTGATTTATCATCGCCAATCACTGATGTTATCGTTGAAGAACCTGAAGACTATTTTGATACCTCTAGGCATAGCAAAAAAGAACAAAGGAGACGTGACAAGGAGGAAGCAAGAACACAATCACTTCTGAGGGAAGAATCTTCATTTGTTGATATTCTGCCAGAACGCGAAATAGTCGAAGAACCGGAAAGTTATGTTGAGACTGTTGACACTCCCAAGAAGTCCAAGAAGTCATCTCGATCATCGACGTATGAAGATGTTGACCTTGATTCATCTGCTTCAAAACCAAAAAGGAAATCTAGCAAGCGCTCATCAACTTACGATGGCAAAGTCGAGTCTCCATTACGTGAAAGTCGCAGGACCTTCTCCATGGATGATATCAAAAATGGTGACGAATCCAAAATCCCTAGAAAATCGAAGCGCGACAGTGTTAGATTTGACTCACCCCCTCCAGAGGTTGACTCCGAATCTGGCAGATCATTGAGAAGAAAGTCAAAGGATAAATTGGGAAGCAAGAGTGAAAGTCATGGTTCTCCTGACCCTTCACAAATCTCATTGCCAGCCTCTGATAATTTCGAAGATATGGAGCTATCGAGAGATCCAGACCGACCATCACGTCGAGATGGGGATGATCCATTGTGGGCTTCATCCCGTTCAATCTTATCAGCTGGTAGTAGCTCAAAGGTGGACGAAGAAGATTCGCCACAAAAGAACCGAAAAGATCGCAGCAGCACCAAAGAAAACAACGATGCTACACGACCAGTTGCTTCGGAACCTACTCGCGATGACAATGAAGACTCAAAGAAGAAGACAAAGGAAGCAACGCCGAAGAAGAGTGGTGGATTGTTTGGTTTCTTTAGTGGTGCAAAGACAGAAGCAGCAAAGGAGGAACTAACGAAAGGAAGCCGTGATGACCCTGACGATATCAAGAAGAAAAAGAAAAAACGGAGTTCAACGTCGGATGGAATAACTGAGGGCCAATCTTTCAGTGATTCTCAACTGGTTTCAAGTGAGACTAATGGCCACAAAACACGCGGCGAGGATAGTGTGCAAGATTCTAGGAATGATGGAGAGAGGAAGAGGAGTAAAAGTTCAGATTCGAAGAAGGGTTCTTTTTTAGATAATGCCGGCATCCTTGGCGCGGGTGCCGGCCTTGCTGCTGGTGCAGCTGCAATTTCTGCTCAGCACCAACAGCAACATGCCGCTAATAATAATGATAGCGAGGGAAGTACGGGGGATATGGGAAAGCTGGAAAGAGAGGAAGATATATTGGATCCAGAGATTATCGAACGACAAATCAGACCCTCAATTGACCCTCAATATGGAGATCTTTTACCATTGCCGCCAAGTGGTTCGGTTTCACCTAATTGTGAACCAATTGATGACCTGCCCAAACTTCCAGAAAGTCGACCTACAACACCTGAATCTGAAAAACGGACTGTAAGTACGCCAAGGGAGAAGACTCCGCGAAATCGTAAGAGTTTGCAGGAGACTCTTGTAAAATCTCCAAGCCAAAGTGCCGTGCCATTAAAATTCGTCATGGGAAACCGATCCAATCCGGCCTCACCTTTCATAACGAGATCTACTGGTAATACGCCCTTTCCTACTTTCCATCCCTCTCCAATTGCAGAATCAGCCACAATTCCAAGATCTAGATCAAGACCTATGTCATGGGATAATACCAAGGAATTCAAGCCCCTGTATCTATTAGAGACTAACAGACGTGGGTCGTTCGTGCCAGAAGAGATAATTGACCCGCTCCCACATTTACCGCCGTCCCGAACCAATTCAGAGCTTGACGTGGCGGATCTACCCGAATCGGGCTTTTTGGAAAAATTGGACCTTCACCGCCCTTCACCAGACCCACTTTCAACCAACCTCCCTTCCGATGATCATACCTCCGGAGAATCCACACCGACTGCGATTACTTTTAAAAGAGACTTAGCGCCATCAGTGGAGTTTCTTCAAGATTCTTTCCCCTCACTGGAAGAAAAACAAACTTTATCTTCTGATGCATTTTATGAACAATCATCATCTGAATCAGTAGCTAAAGCCATTGGAGCCGCAGGAATTGCAACTGCAGCCGGCCTTGCTATTGCATCTCATGGTGCGAGGGATGAACAGGAACCAAGGTCTTCTCAAGAGATCCAGGAAAAGAGTGGAAACGACGATTTAGAATATTCATCTGAGTCACATGACATACCCTCCGAACGGGAGGAGACACTGCAAACTTTAAGTGGAACTTCGAGCAATCAAACCATGAGTATTGAAGAGGAGGTCGAACAGACCGAAGAATTTCCTTTGTCAAATTTCAAGAAAAATGAGGGCAAAGGTTTGACGCTTGAATCAGATGACATCCATGATCAAGCCGAGAATACTCCGGAGCCCATTCAAGAACTCTCCAATCCAGTTGAGGGGGACAATGTCGAGTCCGTAGATAACTTCTCTACACCAGAGTCCAAGAAAAATCAGGGTAAGAATGGAATAGCTGCATTATCTCAGGAGCCTGAATTCGAACTCCAAAGCGAAATTCCTAGTCAAGAGGATACACAAGGACCAAAATCCGACTATGCTTCAAGTGAACCACATGATGTGACCGGACCGGATAGAGATCTTATCGAACAAGCAGCTATCTCCGAGGCTCAACTCGTTGAATATCCTACTCAGAACTCTGAAGAGGAGAAGGTACATGAGAAAGCAGACCAAAATGTTCTCTCCTTCGAGCCCGAATTGAAGACAAAAAATGTGGACAATGTAGAGCCTTTCAAACCTATGGATGAACAGCCTTCAATTGAAAAATTGATTGATGAACCGCAACAGCAAGTGCAGGAATCTGGCCAAATGGAAGGAGCTTTGCCTTCAGTTGAGATTGACCAGGTCGAGGAACTCTCTGTTCCCAAGTCCAAGGAGGACAGGAAGAAGGACAAGAAGAAGGCAAAAGCTGATGCTCTTAGACTGGAAGGACTCACTACTGAGCCAATCATTGAATCTATGATTGAAGTTCCAACACGAGAACCATCACTTGAGGTATCGTCAGAGGCTCTCCGCGAGATTTCCCAACCATCTTCTCCTCTAGCCAGCCCCGAGGCACAAGCATTCAATGGTTCCGTACTGCCAGAAATTTCTGGTGATATCACGCCCGCAGTTTCCGAGGTTGCTAGCCCCAAATCGAAAAGAGATAAGAAGAAGTCGAAAAAGTCTAAACCGATTCCTCTTGATCCACAACCAGAACAAGCTGTGGTACAACCCGAGCTCAATGAGGCTGAGGTTTCCCAATCAGAAGATGTCACGAGAAATTCTCCCGATTTGCCTCAAGAATTAGTTCAAGAACCCATTCAAGCAGAACCTACCACGCCTGTCAATGTTGTGCCAATTGAAGAGTTTTCAACTCCAAAGTCCAAGAAAAGCAAGAAGGACAAGAGAAAGGCAAAGAAGGAACAGATTGCGAATGTCGAGAAGGACCTAATTGATGTCACTCAGGAGCAGGAGCAAGTACCTGAATTGCAAGAAAAGGAACTACCAGAAGCTCTTACTTTTGAAGAGACGCCGAACCTTGATGATACTACTCACGCTATCGTCTCCCCTTCTTCGAAGAAGAATAGAAAGAAGAGCAAAAAGGGTAAGACTGCAGACATGGAAGGACCCATGGAGCCGACAGTTTCTGGTCCCATTCCAGAGGATGTGTCAGAGAAACCAACACCAATGGTTGGACCTGGTGGTTGGCCAATCACTCCTGCTACGCCATGGACTGCTGGCGCACAAGAAGTCTCTTCATCAAATGAAAAGGACTACTTTCCAGCTGCAGAAACAATACTACCAATCATTACTGCCGGAGATACTGTGATTGTTGCAGAACAATTGAAGTCCAATGATGTTTCTGAAGATAAGAATGGTTCTGATAACCTTACTGCTGGACATGAAGATGGTCAATTCGGACTTGCAAACCAATTACAAGAGGGATTGAAGCCACAAGAAATTGTGATCGAGGATGTTTCTAAAGAGCTTGGTGAGGATCTCACTGAATCCAATGGACTTCCAGCCGGCTCTCAAGAAGATGAATCATCTCTCCCTCGCCAGTTATCTGCGGAGATTGAAGATAGCATTCAAGAAAATCATCCATCACAAGAAGAACGGGATCAAGTTTCTGCAATCGAGATTCAAGAGGAAGAAAAGCCAATTTCCAATGAGACTGAAACTTCGGGTGGATTTGAAGCTGGGTATAAAGATGACCAACAAGTGATTTCTAAGGATTTGAAGGAGGAACTCGAATCTGGTAGTGCCAAGGACGAGAAAGACGATGAGAATGAAAAGCACGCTAATCAAGATCAAATTGAAGGGGTTCCATCTGATATTGCTTCCTCAGATAATGCTATCAAGGATTTGAACGAGCCAACAAATGTCCCTACCCCTCAGACAGAGATTATCAAGGATCCAGCAATCAAAGCTGTACTTGAAGAACCAGAAGAGATTTCTCAAGCTGATAAGAAGCTACAAATTCCCGAGGACAGTGTCCCCGTCGAGAACGTTGTCAAGGAACAGACTCCTTTGGAAGAGACCTCCACAATTGTGCAAGAGCCAGAGACTATCGAAAATGCGCATATCGACCAGGATTTTCCAGAGCCAGCAACGGCCGAAAAGACGCCCGTTGATTCGATCATATCAGCACCAGAACCCGAGGTAGAGACCCAAAGCAAGGAGTTCAAGGAACAGGGGAATCGCGACAGTTTGCTTGCATCTAATCCTTCCAACGACATGATGACACCCGGTACTTCGGAAGAAAAGACGCCTGTAGATGCCTCCCCAGAGCACCTCGAGCCTGAGCATTTGCAAGGTCCCGATGAAGCTTCTATTGCCATCGACCTCAAGCCGGAATCTGCTACTCTTGACAAGAGCCAAGACAATGTGATTGAACCGACACCCATTGAGGAAGTTTCTGTTTCCGAGAACGTGGATCAAGCCAACATCGAGGATTACGAGACACAAGGAGAAGAACCTGCTGGTGTTAAGCAAGAAATTCCTGACACACCTCTGAAGCCTTCTACTGTAGACCGTGAAATCGAATTTTCTGCGCCTCCCAAGAAGTCTGAGAAAGATAAGAACAAGCGTAGCAAGCAAGCGCAGGATTCAATTGAAGACAATACCGTTGCCAAGGACATCAAACCTATTGGCGAGTCGTCCAATATCAAAATGTCAATTGAACAGCCAAACACTATGCCTGTGGAACAAACTGTTACGATGCCCGCGAAAGAGCAAACTCCTAACGATGCACCGATGACAGCAGGACTTTCTGGCCTTATGGGTCCTTTGACAGGAAGAAAAAAGGGTGTTTTGGAAATGGTTCAAGCTTTGGGATGGGGCAAAAAGAAGGACAAGGCCGCAATTGCCGCCGCTGAGCAAGGACTCCCTCCAAGACCATCTACAGCACGCGCTGCATCCGAATCTTTTATGTCTACACCACGCGTTGTGTCTGAATCCGCCATCCCAAAGGTCATCGAGACTGAGCCTGTCAAAGCACCGTCGCCTACTACAGGACTTGAGGAATGGGCTCTGGCAGACGAAACCCCGAAGACAAATTCAAAGAAGAGCAAGAAAATCGTAAGCGAAGATCTCGAGTCAGTGCCAAGTACAATCATCGAGGAAGAACCTTTACCCACTGAGTCCACGGAAGAAACCGCTCAAAAAATCATGGAACCATCAGTCACAAAATCGGCAGAGGATGTACAAGATGACCAATCATCTAAAAGACAAAAGGGCAAAAAACGTCTCAGCTTACAATCGTTCCTATCCGAAGAGGCCTCCAAAGCATTCAGAGCTAGGGAATCCGCCAATCAAGGACCAGAAACTCTGTCCTTGATGGCAGAGCCAGCTTTCATCGAACAATCTCATGAACTCACCTCTGAGCCAATTATCGATACACCAGTTGAAGAAATGAGAAACAATGAATCCATGATTGAGGTTCCAACCATGAAATTGAAGGAAGATGAGAAGAAACGCCGAAGTTCGCAATCCTCAGCGTCGGAAGCAATGCCAAAGGATGAGGCAGATGTGTCGAGAGATGCTGCTGTCGAGAAGGAACTCAAGCTTCAAGCACCGGAAATCAATGAGCCATCTGTTGAAAGCAGTAGCGAGCCTTCCGAACTTCAACGCGAACCTACCTTGGAAGGGAGTCAAGCTCCCGAATTGTCAAATGAAGATGCCCCTGAACCAGTTGTCGAAACTCCTAGGGAGCCCGAGGAACTTGATCCTGAGGCTGTCCAGGAGGATCCCTTTACTTCATCACCACAGTCTGAGCACATTCATGTATCAATTTTTGAGAACCTCAGCATACCTTCAGAATCCCCTCGTGCGATTGACCAAGAGAGTATTTTCGTTCCAGAACCCCTCCAGGAAGACACTCCGCAGCAAGCAATTCTTGAAAGATCAAACGAGTCCTCGGATGTTCCTCGCAAGATTATTCAGGATGATGATCATGTACCACAAGCATCATTTGACCTTGTTACTGAGCCAAGCGCGATTGGTAATGAGGCTTCTCCACCAAATGAATCCACTCTCGAGAAAGCCACGAAAAATGTCGATATTTCTGAACCAAGCTTGGTTGGTGAATCTTTCTTGCCAAATGAATCGATTCAAGATGATATCATGGCATCTGTCGAGTATGTCGAACCAGATACAAGCCTTGAAGAGTCTGAGTTGTCAGTTGAGTCTCTTTCTGAAGAGTTGGACAATGCTATTGAAGTTCATAAGCCAGACTCTGTTGATGAGCCTACTTTACCAAGTCACATAGTCTTCGAGGAAGATCCAAGAGAGGTTGAAGCTGCTGAGCCAAGTCTTAAGAATGATCAGTCTATCTTACCACAAGAGCTACTTCTCAAGGAAACTAACAAGGATGCCGACGGGTCTTTGACGAAGCAAGTTATTCCACGGGATGAGTCAGGAACTCTGGAAACTTTCGAGCCAAGCCATACTGATGAACAGACTCTCTTATCTACTGAACCTGCAGCAAAAGTTGGAACAGTTCAAGCACCAAGCGAAATTGATCCTGCGGAGGAAACGGAAGTCCAAGATGAATCGACCTTACCCAGCACTAAGAAGTCCAAGAAAAGCAAGAAAAACAAGAAGAGTAAGAACAAGTCCCAGTCAGAGCCTGAGATGCCAATCGAAGTCACCAAAGAGCCTGAACAAACTCTTCTTGTCGAGGAACAAATCTTAGAAAACCCTTTCGATACCACGGAATCAAGCAATCGTGAAGTCTTGGAACAGCCGCTCGAAAGATCAGTTGAACCCATCGAGCCTGAAAGTCGTGATGTCTTAGAGCCTGCTTCTGTGCCACTTCCGGAAGATGATATCAATGAGGCCATCGAAATTGATGAACCCACAAACTTCGAAAGTCTACAGCCATCTCTTAACTTCAGTCCATCAATCCCAATTCCTGAGGGAACAATTATCAATCCAGAGATCGAGGAGCCCAAAAGTCTTGAGGACTTAGATTATTCTGAGCATGCAGCATTGATCCCACTGCCGGAGGACACTGTGATGAACCCAACCGAGGACATCGAGCATCAAGACCGTGAATTTGCGGAAGCACTTCAACCAGTTTCAGATGTTGTGGAGAAGACGATTGAAATCCCCTCCGACATTGAGATTCCCGCAAGCAAGGAAGAATTGGAATTTCCAGAACCGATTTCTCCCATGCTAGAAATGTCTTCCCAAGAACCTTCTCCAGTCTCACCAAAGAGGTCTAGAAAAGACAAGAAAAAGCGCAAGTCTGCTATACCAATGCCATTGGCCGAAGAGTCTCTTTCGTCAGACCCAATTCTCAAAAGCGAAACAAAAGCTGTCGAGCCAACAACGGAAGAAGCAAGACTAGTTGTTTCAGACCCTCCAATTGATAGATCTTCGGAAGAAGTGATGTTCAGCAAGCCACAGGAAGCCGAGTTTTCTTCAGAATTGATCAACCCAGAAACTGAACAGAAGGGCATCGAACCGATGGAGGCCGTTACAACTCCAAGTATCTCTGATCATATTCAACACATTTCTCAAGGAAAACATGTCGGGCCACCCGCGGAAGTTCCAACCGAGGAATCCAAGAAAGAAAGGGAAGAGCAAAAGTCTGAAGTACCTATTCTAAACTCCGGAGACCTTAATTCTCAAGCTCCATTGGGACCTTTACCGATCCAAGCGGACGTCGATGTATCAAACCATGAAACCGTTCCGACCTCCACGGAGCCAATTCCAGAGAGCGTGCAAACGGCCAACGAGGATATATCGATTCCCACTCTGACCGATGTTGAGGTTAGGCAAGACGATACTCCCAAATCGGTTTTGGACGTCTCTCTTGACCAGCAGGACCTTGAATCTGGATCTAAAGATATCACGGACTTGCCAGAAGCGAACTCTTCAGATGCTCCAGTCGAAGAATTGAAAGAGGACGAAACAAAGCTCAAATCCCTCGACACAAGTCCATCATTTGAGCTTCCTATGGACAGCACGACAGAAATGACCGAACTTTCCCAGCCAATCAATCAGGCTTCAGAAGAGGAAATTCATGGCATAGAACCTGTGGAGACTGTCAGAGAGATCGTCCAGCCACCAACAGAGCTTCAAGAACATGCCCTTGAGCAGGAGCAAACAGAGGAAGATCCCAAGGTATTCATGGAGCCAGTAATCGAGTCAATTGCATCAGAACCATCGACAAACATTTCTCATGGACCAACTGTCAAGTCTGAAAATGTCAAGGAAGATGACCTTACACCACAGGAATCAATTGTACAACAAGAATCATCAAGCGAACCAAAAAGCATCGAGGAGCCATCCTTAGTGCCGCATCAAATCATTGAGCCGGAAACTGTAAACGAAGAAACTTTCCTACCGCAAAATGCAATGATCAATTCAATTGTTGATGATGAGGAGGCACCTCAATCACAGGAACTCGAGCCAGAAACCAGAAACGGAGAAAGTTTTTTACCGCAAGAATCAACGGTTGAATCACCAATCAGTAAAGAGCCAACTTTTCAGCAAGAGCTAGAAACTGTGCCAGAAATTTCCAATCTTAAATCTCGTCTTGTACAAAACTCGGTCGTTGAGCCAATACAAGGGGAAGAGCAAACTGTTGTAGAGAAACCAGTCATCGAGCTCAACATTCCTGAGCCAGCACAAATTGCTTTGCCAGAATCACCAATTGAACAAACATCATTCGAGCAAGAACTGTCTTTTCCACGAGAGTCTCTAACTGAGTCAGAGATTATCAGAGAAGCACCTATTGTTCAAGATCGTGCAACTGATCCTCAAAGTTCGGATATTAAGCTGGTCATTCCACAAGAATCGCCCCTACAGGAAAATGCTGTTGATCCTGCACAAATTTCTTTGCCAGAATCACCAATCGAGCGGGAAGTATCTGAGCTAGAAATTCCATCTCAACAGGAGCTCGATTCTGAAAATCACATCGTTGAAGAGCCAAGTCTTTCACGAGAGCACCATGTCGAACCGAAAAGCTCACATTTCGAATTGGTTAACCATTCAGAATCGCCTCTTGAACAAAAGACTGTCGAGCCAGAACAAATCGCCCTTCCAGAATCGCCTATTGAACAGGAATCATTTGAACCAGAAGTATTTTTTCGACAAGATTCTGTAGTTGAGTCACAAGATCGTCCATTACCAAGCGATTCATCAGAATTTCTATCCGAGGAAAAGGCTGGAGAGAAAGAGTTGTCCTTTTCACAAGATGCCGTCAACCAGGACATAAATGAACAGGCAACCATCCCTCAAGAACAGGATATCGATTTCAGATCGATTGTTTCACAAGAATTACCCATCGAGCAATCGATCCGTCAACCTTCAGAGGCCAACATCGAAGAGCCTGTTTCCGAGTCAATCCCCATGGATGATATGTCAACTCCACAAGAATCATCGATTGAGCCAACGATATTAGAATCAGATATGTCAATTTCCGATATCGTACCTGAAGAATCAACGAGGGGTCTCGAACCTGTTTTCCCCAATGAATCTGGAAAAGACAAGGGGGAAGGAGAACAGAACTTGGACTTTTCGGAAACCTCCGGAGATCCAAGCAACGTTACTTTTCCTTCCCAAGTACCAGAAAATCAAGCGCTAGAAATTGACTCCGAGTCAGCACCATTTGATTCTAACATTAAACCTGTACCAAGCTCGCCAGATATCGTTTCCGAAAGTTTTGAGCCAATTGCAAATGTGAAGCAAATCAAACCTGATCTTGCCAAGCCTACATCGAATACAGAACCAATCGCCAATGAACAAGTTATCAATTCTGCTCTTGAGACGACATCATTCAATTCAATCCTTGAGGACTCTGTACATGATCAGCGTCCTACCGAAAGTCTGCCTGCTGAGACTGGATCAATACAAAGAAATGAATGGGCCTGGCCGATCGAGGAGTCAAAAGAGGCGCAAGAGAAGGGTGACGATGTCTTGCAACCAATGAGCGAGCAATTTAATGTTGCACTTCAAGCTCCAGAAATCACAAGCACGCCGCTTGAGATCACAGATATTCCATCCATGGGAGACGATGTAAAAGAACTGGCAAACGGAGATGTCACCGAGACCGATGAGGATTCGTTCTTGGATGCTGTTGAATCTTTCTCCATAGAAGATACTCCGATGAATTCAACCCCTCGGGCCTCACGAGAGCCTGTTCAGGCTGTTGAGCCCGAGTTTGAAGAACTTACTCAAGAGCCCGCAGAAAAGTCCGTTCCGGAAGTTATCAAGCCGCTGCACGAAGAAGAATTCACTCCAGCCCCTATGCCTGAGACCGTACAACAAAACGATGATGCGTTTCCTAGTTCTGAAGATATTACACTGGAGGAGCACAAATCAATTCCAGCCGATGAGCTATCAAAAAATGATTTACCACAAGAGATGCTAAATGAGGAGCACCCAAAGGAAGAGCACAGACCAGCAGATGATGATGTCACTGGGGTCTTGACCAAGAATTCCAAGGATATAAATGATCGTGAGTTTGGATTTTCTTCACCGGTACAGTTTATCCCCAAACACACCCAAATAGGAGTACCGGATGTTGTGGAGCCAGTACCTACAGAGATAAAACTCGATGATTTTAAGGCCATTCCCACTGGAGACATGCCAAAGGAAGTTCAACAACAAACCGAGGACGAATGGGGTACGGTTTCTACCAAGAAATCGAGAAAGGACAAGGAGAGACTTAAATCTACCTTGTCTACCCCATTGGAGCCCGAGGTTCCCAATGTTGCTACTGAGCTTCCTGAGGATATTCCACCAAATTCTGGAAAGCTTGAAGAGCTACTTCCAACTATTGAGGACGTACCTGATACTCATACATCTTTCCAGATTCCACAGGTTGATAAAATTATTTCCGAGCATGATTCTTTTGACATGTCACACGATAAGAACGATAAAAGGAGCAAGGGTATTTCGGGCAGAGAACTCGACCCAGAGTCAAAAATCCCAGCCTGGGCCAATGCCGTCGCGGTATCCGATATACAAGATGTCAAGCCTGGCGAGCGTCTCCTGACTTCTCCTATTCCAATACGAAATACCGTTCCAACAACGAACTCAATTACGGAACCAGATATACTTTCACCTCTCTCATCATCTTCATTCAAGCCGCTTGTCGACGAGTCAAGCAATCTCTCTACTGCATTAGTACAAGTCCCTTCCAAAAAAGACAAGAGAAAACGACAAGCAACAATAAATCTTGAAACACCAAAAGATGATCAACGAACTTTTTGGGCAGGTGAAGTTCCCGAAGCAGAAGTTATCAGGGCTGTACCAGTCATAGAAGATATCGGCCGAGATGAATTCTATTCTCATATTGCCAGCACGGTCAAAGAATCCGAAACGAACGAATTTTCTAGACCACCCGCCAAGAAAGGAAAGAAGAATACGAGAAGAGGATCGACCGATATCAGAGACTTCCAGTCAACAATGGGGGAAGATTTATCAAAAATCGAACCAATGAAGGAGCGCAAAGAGATGCCATCTGTAGTAGCCGCAACTGCAGCAATTGTTGGTGCAGCCATTTTGGCTAGCAAGAGCAAGGAATCAGAAGTTGAAGCTGTTGAAGAAGAAGAAAGCCCCATGACGGAAAATTTATCTGGGGAGGAAGAGCATGGACTAAGCATGGTCAAGATAGCACCAAGTGATGACGTATCTGATGATTCTGTACCAAGGGAAGACAAGGATTCAAAAGTGTTTGAAGAGATGAAGGAAGAATCTGGAGAGACGAAGAATGGTGAATATGACAGTGATGGATTTCGAGAAAGGGGTATGATTTTGCAAGAATCAGGGCGGATAGGGAACATCGAGGATCCAATGATTGAGACATCTGACAAGGCTGCTGCTGTAGAACCTCAAGAGATTAGAACTCCTAGATCTCTTAGCCCCGTTCTCGACATTGCAAGGTTTACTCAAGAGCCGGAGCAGATGGAACCGACGCAGCAAAAAGAATTCGCCGAAACATCCGAGTCAGATAAGGTGGAACGTTCTATTTTGCATGAGCCAGCGGAGACCAACACCATTCAAGAGCCAATGGAACAAATTTCCACTGAGCATGCAGGAGACGAAAACGCCATTCTGCCAGAGCCAGAACATATGGAGGCCGTCCAGAAACCAACGACACAAGTTCCTGCAGACTCTACGATTGTAGAACGCCAAATCATACAAGAGTCAGAGCAGATTGGAGCCTCTCAAGAACCAATGGTGCAGATCCCTACCAAACCATTGATAATGGAACATCGTGAAAGTGCAACACCCACGCCACCTCGCCATTTTGATCCCAATGACGACGAAACTCAAGAAATGGCACTGGCTGCTCAATCCTATGCTTCGAGCAGTTCTTCAAGCCCAAGACGATCACCGCCTGCACCAGAACCAAGAGGAGATCTGCCAGAAGAGTACCTCTCTAGACCATCGAGAAGAGATATGGAGAAGAAGAGAAGGAAGAAGTCAATCGAGGTTGACGATAACCTAGATCTTTTACCGGCACCAATCCAAGAAGCCTTGCGAAATACTATTGTTGAGCCCCGAGCTAGAGAAACCAGTCCTTCGCCAATCTCCTCTCCGATAGCCGAACGAGCTAAACGAGCTAGATCAAGATCCCGTCCTCCATCTCGACCTGGAACACCTGGCTTGACAATGCTACGAGAAGAATCAGAGGATGAGAATGCTCTAAATGTAGAAAACAGAGACAGTGCTTTTATCGGTGACTCTCCAATTCCTCCTCAAGGAAACTTCGCAGATAAACATGAAGACATACGTGATAGTGGCATTCACTTGAGAGACAATTCGCCTTCTATGCGTGTTAGAGCGCCCGTATCTTCAACCGATGCAGCTATAGATAGCATGGCATGGCCTTCTGTGGATGAAGACGCTGGAACGGTTAATCTCGAACAGCCACAACGACCAAAAGTTGTGGAGGACTTGACACGTCATGGTCATGGAATTGACGACCTGCCATCTCAGAGACACAAAGAAGAGGGGCACACAGATCTACATAGAACGCAGGCAATTCACAGAGCACATTCACCTCATGAAGAAAAGCATAAACTTACTCGCAAGACTTCTTTAAGTCGTGGAGAACTAGCAGAAGCGAATCATGTAGACTTTGTCCGATCTCAACGGCTTAAGGCATTTCAAACGAAATCCAAGGAAAAGTTATCTGAGCCTCTTCGAGCAGAAGCAATCAACAAACCAGTGACGCCAGAAAAAGAGCATAGAAGGCATCGTGTCCATCGTTCCGACTTTCCTGACCTCCAGTACCGCAAACCAAAGGAAAACAGATATGGGGACCTTGAACCAGTTAAAACTCCAAAAACTTCTAGAACTGAGCAGCGAAGTGTTTCCGAGAGTTCTCCATCTTTAATTGGAAGTGCAGCTCTTGCAGCAGCAGGATCGGGATTTGCAGCAGCAAGGAAGTTAAGTCAAGAAAGTCGCCCTTTAAGTGCTCAAAGTCACAAAAGTCAAAGATCCGCTTCAAATATCAGTGTTACTCGATTGCGAACACCGGTTCCATTAGATGCGCCTCAAGCGCCACAGTTGCCCGATAGCGCTAAGACCAATCGTTCGTTTACACCGCCACTTCGTCGTAGCGCCCGGAAAATTAGCGGGGATCCGAGATCACTCCGTCAACAAAGCAACATTGATCTCGCTAAGGAAATTGATCCAGCCTCCATCAATACCGCTACATCGACAATCTCAACAAATACTGCAAATCCAACTGCAAATGAGGGCCGAGCCAGGGCGCAAGATATGGCCGACATCTACGTAAGTTGGCAAAAATCTGAAGAGGAAAATTTTTCACCGCTAATAAAAAAATGTAGGATGGCTATGGTGAAGGCCATATGGGCTCACCACGATCCCCAACCCGACCTCACAGTATGCGACGACGACAAAGTATGCAAGTCTTGGAACTCGAATCAAAACTGGATCAACTAACTGCGGAAAATCGCGCGCTCGCCGAATCTAAAGCACATGCCGAACATATGCTCCGATCGAGCCAGGGTGCACCTGCGGCCTTGGTAGAAAGGGATGCGCAAATCGATCTACTTAAACGAACACTGTCATCGATGCAAGATGAGGTCAAAAGATTGACTGAAGTAAATGCGGGTCTCTCTAGTGCGGCTATTACACTGGGTCAACAACATAATGCACGATATGGCACACTCGAATCACAACATGCACAAACTTCACGCGAACTCCAGCAGGCCCGCGAGGCTCATCACAACCTACAGAGCGAAGTACAAGGCGTCATACACAATGCTATACAAGAGAGGGACCAGGAAATTGCATCATTGCGATCTCAATTAGATGTGGCCAAGGAACAAATTCGAGCAATGCAAAGGGAAATTCTAGCTGCCAAAGCTGGTGACGCTCAATTCCTGATCATCCGAGACGAGGACTATTTCGATAATGCTTGTCAACAACTCTGCCAACATGTGCAGCAATGGGTATTGAGATTCTCGAAGTTCTCTGACATGAGAGCCTGTAGACTCACGAGTGAAATCAACAACGATAAAACTATTGACCGACTCGATAATGCCATTCTAGATGGCTCAGATGTGGATAGTTATCTTGCGGATAGAGTGAGGAGACGAGATGTCTTCATGTCAATGACAATGACAATGGTGTGGGAATTTATATTCACTCGCTACTTATTTGGCATGGATCGAGAACAAAGACAAAAGCTCAAGTCATTGGAGAAGGTATTGTCTGAAGTTGGACCACCATCAGCCGTTCATCAATGGCGTGCTACGACTTTGACCTTGTTATCCAAACGAGAGTCATTCGCCAGACAAAAAGAACAAGATACTTTAGCTGTGGTGCATGCTGTTTTAGAGACCCTAACAGAGATCTTACCTCCACCTAGTCACCTTGAAGGTCAAATCGAGGAACAACTCAAACGTGTTATAAAAGCTGCCGTTGATCTATCCATAGAGATGCGCACTCAACGCGCAGAATACATGATGCTACCACCACTTCAACCCGAATATGACGCCAATGGCGATCTCGCCAGCAAAGTCTCCTTCAATGCTGCACTCATGAATGAACGCAGCGGAGATACCATTTCTAATGAAGAACTCGAGGCACAAAGAGCTGTCGTCAGAGTTGTACTCTTTCCACTTGTGGTGAAAAAGGGTGATGATTTAGGACAAGGCGATGAGGAAATCGTGGTTTGTCCTGCTCAGGTTTTGGTTGCCAAACCCAGAATGGGCAAGGGGCCAGTGGGAAGGGTTTATAGTCCAGCGAGTGGAGCGGACATGGATAGGAGAAGTGATAGGAGCCGAACTCCTGCTAGTTTGCAGAGTAGTATGCCCGATACCAACGTCATTTGAAAGGGGGAAAAAACACGAAAAGAAAAAAAAACGGAATGGCGGATGTAGAAATGAATGGAAAGGGATACGGGTTAGATGGGAGTGGTGATGAAATAATTGATACCCTTGGGGTTTAGCGGTGATGGTTGGATCATGTGTTTTAATTTTTTCTTTCCCTTTGTTTTTCTTTTTATCTTCGACGATTTCCCGATTCATTTTAATGATGATTAATGATGCTATGCATTTAGCGAACTCATAGCTACGGCTATGGACTGTTTCTTTCCTATTTCAGGCAAAAAAGATATCCATATTTTAACGACGATCACGACCAGATTGTAGTATTAGACGAGTTTAATTTACTCCGCTTACCTAGTTTATGAATTTAAATGCCAAAGCACTTCATTTTGATTCGGAATTCGATCTTGATTGTCATTCTCTTCGATTAAAGGTGAAGTATATAGAATTGCAAAAGCAAACCTCGACAAACCCTCACTGCCGGCCAATCATTATTCTACGGCGCTAGCTACCTTCTCTCATTCATGCATACATGTATATCCTAGTGGAACTCCCCCTATCGCTCAAGAATCGAGTGATTTTGTATCGTTAGCTCCAACAGAGAGAATCTTATTTCAAATCGTGAAAACACACATTTGTCATATTTTGTAGCTCCGGGATACAACGCTCCACCATCTTTTCGGCTTGATGGTAGATTCAGTTGCAACTAGTCAGGCTATGTAATCGCACCCTGTCTTTATCACCAAGCATTCAAGTGCTGCCCAACTCTCCTGTCAAGACTGTATCAATCGTCTTATCAATGGCCTACCCAGAAACTCTTGCAAAGAAAGAGCTCACTTGTATACTTTTTGAGCTTGAACGACTTATACCTACCTGTCTTAGTCTGTGAGATGCGACCTATAGGTGCGTCTGTGTGGACTAATCTCTTACTGTCGTTATAGATATATATGTTGAGCTGTCAGGCCATAAAAATGGCTCTAATGGGTGGTGTGCCAGTACTTGCCTATGAAGTGAGCGACTCATATGGTATGACTAGTATCAACGTGTATGCTTTAGTCGATATCGAGGTCTTTGTACACACCTTCAACCTGTCAACGTCGAGATCTTCTTGCCTAATATCATTGCATAAGTTTGCATTCCCTTGGAAATTTAATCATTTAAACTTTCTACTTGAATGTTGTCATTGCGTTATGTCAACTTACTCGTCGAAAGCTAAAGTAGTGGTCATAATATGTTGCTCTCTCTAAGATGGCATATCCAATCAGAGCGATGAAAAAGACCTTAATATGAATCCTCCCATGTATTTGTATTGCGCACATGATGGGATTAAAGCATTTTACGTTAGTGACAGGCCGGGTCGACTAAAAATGCGGCCCGTTCCTTACTGCATTTTCATTAGAAGACACGACAATGCAGGCTTTAGTGAGCTGAGTTAGAGCTTCTCTAGCTGAAGAAATTAGTGTTTCGCGGCAATGGGAGCTGGCAGTAAATGATGAGGGGCAGCCGGAGAAGTGAGGAGGGCTAGCCGAATTAAGCTAAGGAGGGGAGATTGCATCAAGAGCTGACTCGAGTATATCATGCCTCACCTGTAGGCTTTATCATGATACCACACAGCAAAATTACATGAACTAGGAATTAATACTCTGATATGTACATTTTATGGGCTCTCATCGTTTATCAATTCTAAAAGCTTTTTGAAAACTCTCAGATTTCAAGGAAATCCCCAAGAAATCAGAAAGATTCGCCAGGTAAAAGTATTAAATTAGACTTATTAATCATTGAAAACTCCCTTTCTATATTTATGACGATTATACTTACCTATTAGTACAAAATCTTCATCACAAGATATAGTGCCAACGCAGGATCTGCGCTGTCGGCATGTAGGGTATGTCTATCTCGAGTGAGAGATGCAAATGATTATCCATAAACTTATGCTGTGCGCTTTGTTTCTAAACATGCAATGAAATTTAGGGCGCAGGTATATGCTACATGTGATATAACTTGTATTCACCCCCTTCATCTACATGACTTGAATCATGCTATATAAGTACTCGGGAATATCTGGAGGAAAATTTCGTTTCTAGACAAGTTCAACGCTTTTTCAAAAATTCGAAGCCTGCACCTTTACTGCCTCAATAATTAGATCAACGCGAGCAACTGAATTCGATGGCGCCAACAGCTTGGTGGGTTACGCCAGTCGGCGGGTCAGGAGGCTTACCATTTCAACACGCCCGATTACATGATCCGGTCTCTAAGTTTGAGACCTGGATAGTCGACGAAGGAACTATCGTTGGAGGTATTAGACTCACCCATGTTACTGGAGCACAATCGCCATTGATTGGCTGAGCCAATGGAACCTTGAAATCTTTTACAATAGAATATGGGGAGCGATTTACAAGGATAACTCAGTATGCGGGGTGGAGTCATGCAACACGCTGCTTTGCGGGCTTCTCCATGGTTACTGACAAAGGAAGGTCATTCACAGCGGGTGGTGTCACTTCAGATTCGAAGGTGCTCCCCGGCGCTGGTGGTTTCATAGTAGGAATGGTTGGACGAACAGGGGATATGATTGATCAATTTTCACTTGGCGTGTTGGACACTCTTCAAAGTTGCATTATTGATATGAATTATTTGATGCTGCCAAGAGGAGGTGTGAGCGATGTGTCGGTGGTGCGAGTGACTAAGGACAACAAAGAAGGCGCGCGTGATGCCAGTGTCAACATCGGCGAGTCTGTCTCCATCTCGAGCTCTGTGACCACCAGCAAGACGTGGGGAGAGAGCTTGGGGATCGCTGTTAGTGTTTCAGGTAAGGTTTTTGGAATCGGTGCCGACGCCAGCACAGATTATACATATAGCGAGGAGAAAAGTGAATCATCCTCTTATTCAGTTACTAAGACGACCGATATTTCTGCATCGATGCAAGTTCCCCCAGGAAAGAAATTCTTAATCACGGCATTGTATTATAAGGGAACCTTCGACGTTGAATTCCGTCCCAAATACACATTCGTCACGAAAACTGGATTCAGAGCCAATTTTCCCGAGGGGGCGGCGCAGCCTGTCTCCGGCGTCGCTTCTGGAAACATGATAATTACAACTAACGACATCACGAACATGTCTCCGAGTGAAATATCTCAGCTTACCTCTCCGCAAACAGAGATTGCTGCTTCTCCTGAAGCTGGATTTGGGAATGTGCTCACGAAGGAAATCCTGGACGGCAGCGAGAATGCTTGGGCTTCTGCCGAGCCCATCGGCATGCCGGCTGATGATGAGTAATGGATACCAGAATTCGCAGTAGGGATCAGAAGACGAGGCGCTGATAGCCTGGAGGGAGTCGAATTCATTCATCACATTTCGGGTGCACTTATGACATAGCCTGTACTTATGCAAGTCTATGAATTTACTTTTACCACATCGTTCGTTTCTAATTGGAACAGTAACTAGTATTTCTACGTTAAAATTGTTCCCATCGTCCCGGGCAAATCCATTTTGTAGTGTCCCGTCAGTCAGTCAATGCTTAGTCGTCTCCCTTTTGACTTGAACAACGTGATCGCAAACTTCATCGCTAGGATAGTTGCAATGCACGATTGAAAGATCGCAGTGCCTATAACTAAATCCTCCAGTGAATGACTAAAAAGTACCACTTGCAGGTGATAAAATGGACCCCATGATGACCTCGACAGGTTGTACAGAATTAACGCTGAGCGCTCATTCAACAAAAGAAACCGGCATTCAAGACACTTCTCACAAACTACCAACCGACTATCAACATTCGTCAAAGGAGTCCTCGGCCGTCGCTCCCCACCGTCCGTCACCCTCCTCCGTATAACAACCTGAATGAGCAAAAAAGAACTGCAAAAACATACAACAGTGGGGATTCGCTGGTGGTCACCCACCCAACTACTAATCCACCGATCTGAAGCTTGTGTATGGCAGAGCGGACGGGATGCCCA
>PQXK01000302.1:0-42292 GCA_004786245.1 Botrytis hyacinthi | reverse complement strand
CCCCCCAATAACGCTCATAACGCTGGGTAACTTTGTCAATCAAAAATCTATTCGCTTCCTCTTGACTCTAAAATCCCGGTGCTCCGAACGGCCCCTCTCCCTCTGTCAAATCACATACCGTGTTTTCTCTTTTTGAAAAAATAAACTACTGAAAGAGGGAACTCCATCGGTCCGATTCCCACCTTTTCTCTCAGAAGGACCCTAAATTTTCAGCACGTGCTCATCTAAGGTTAACATCCACACTAGATATCCCCAGCATTTCACTTTGCAGCCCCCATTTTGTGGGGTACGGCTACATACATCTACTATGTCCACTGTGCAGTCAAAGTAAAAGTGTAAAATTTACACGTATCTAACTCGTATAGGTAATTAGGTGGACAATTTGCAAAAGCATATCAGAAGTGGGATGAGTGTTCGCATTTTAGTGGAATTTCGGGTTGAATGGAGGGGCAACTTGTTTTTCCAAACTGGAACGTTGGGGGCGGGAGAGAGGTTACACTGGTGAGGCTCTTGGGCATCCATTGTACGTACTCGTTACGAAGAACTCGATCCATGATTTGGCTCGATTCATTTACTCCATATAGGTTGTAATTGAGAATCGACGGATGTAGCAAAGGAGGGAGGCTCCGAGGTTAGAACTCCGCACGGTCGAACATTTCATAAATTCAATCTTGGACATACATATGAAAGCTTTTCTTCACACATTTGTTGCACAATTCATGAGTTCAAACTAGGTAGTGATTGATCAGTTACATCAACCAGAGAAAAGCAAGGGGCAACCATGTTTCCGAAGCGTCTGAAAAAGGGCAATAATTCCAGGCCGTCACAATCAAAACACCACTCAAGATGAACTCGGTGCTTGGAAGAGATATTTTGTATTAAACATCACTTTTGCACCTAGAGTGTGATGTGATTGCGAGCATGAAAATTTCCTCCGCCTCCAATTTTGCTCACTAGATGTAAAATATTCCCATCGTGAGATATCGCCATAATATAACCTACACCCAGAAACTCCCCATCTCATTCCCCCGGTTGCACCTGCACCCATTTAACCTTCATATGCCCCTCAATGGTACTGTACGTATCCGCAAGCAAATTCATCCGACTCAAACTCCATACTCTCAAGCGCAATGCAATTCTCTCAATTCCTTGTACATTCTTTCTACTTTCGAGCCTGTTTTTCCATCCTCGTGAATGTCTTGATTCCTTTCCTTTGTCGTCTCTTCTTGGCCCGTGTGAAAGTTTCTCCTCCTTTCATCCATCCCCATGATTTCGTACCAGTTTAATTCAACCAAGCAAGTATGATGTGACAAAGTACCAATTCTTCAAACACGTGAGATGGTTATATTCATGTCTTGGAAAATAACCATGGGCGTGCATCATGTATCGTGTGCCAGGTTTATTTTCAACCCTGTCCACCACCCAAGAAAAAGTCCAGTTCGCTTGGACCACCTCTTTGTTGTTCATTTTCTGCAAGTTGTTCCAACAAGCTTAGGAAAGGATCTTTCTCCTCTCCACTTGTTCCAGTACTCCCATTATTTGACCTTCCTCCTGGTGTCATGCCTTCCTCTCCCATCATGCCACCACTTGTTCCACCCATTCCTGCAAATGAAAAATTCCCACCATTACCAAGATGTGACATACCAAACATCGGATCAAAGTCTGATTCTTGCCCGTGATTCAAAGAGAGCGATGGTGAAAAAGTATACGGTTGCGATTGATTCTGACTAGGCGGCGAAAAGGGTATTTGTGGAAGTGTAGTCATTGAACTTCCTTGATTGGAATAAGATGCCGGATCATGACCAAGTAAACCGTTCTGTGGTAGTGGTAATTGTTCAACCGATCTTCCATTCGGTGACATTAGAGGTCTTTCTTTTAGACTATTGGTAAGAGCACGTTTTCGTGCAGATGATGAGAATTTGCGTTTGGAAGTAATGGTCGTTGATTCACTCGAGCCATTCGAGCCTGTTCTCCCATTCATAGAACCATTCCTATTTGATTGTGTCGGGGCATAAAGGTCATGACCTTGATATGCTTCAGGATTGGGTGTCACCACATCCGCAAAACTGATATGAGCCCCATCAAAGTATTGGCCCAAATCACTATACCTATCGAAAAAGTCTTCCAGGTGAAATACTGGACTAAAGCGCATCGGATTACTTCCAAGACTTTTTACTAGATCGGAATGGCATCCATAGATAGTCTGTAGAGTTTCTCGTTGATGCTGCACTGAGGACCATGCATATCGAAGTTCAGAAAGCTGTTGCATCTCCCTGGAAAGAAAATCGGCGGAAGCGGAGAATACTTCACCTTCGCGGCCGCCTTTATAATGTGTCCCATGAACATGGACAGTACCAGCGGTGCAAATACAATATCCCACAAATGCGGGCCATTCTATCGATGCAGATTGTTTTCCGAGCTCTACCAATTCGGCGATTGCGTTTGCGTGAAGAAAACAAAGATTTGTGGCTTCAATTTGCCAAGATTGATGTTGACCGGTTCCAGCTAGCTCAGCAAGGTCGATAGGAAGAAAAGGTCGATATATGAGACAATGTATGAGATGATAGATAAGTTTGCTGAGGACGAGATTTGTACTATCTGGTTGCCCAAAAAGTGTATCAACAGATGTAAAGACATCCTGTGTACCGCCTGCCCAAATATCTAAGTCTTGGCGGATTTTCGAAAGGTTCGATAATGAGTGCCACGGGAAGTGAGAGTCGCCTGTTTTAATAACATGATAGTCAGTATTGGTACAATAATTAATTGTCGAACAAAAATGATTGTTGCAAAACTTGCCTTTTACACCGCCAGCTGCGAGATAGCGATTAGTAATTCCTAATATTCTCACAATATCTATGAGCATTCCAGTGCTTCCTTGGCTCTTCTTGCCGTTACCAAAATGAAGATTTGAACCACTTTGGAAGAACTCTCCTTCGACGGGAAGAGCGGCTGGATTGGGCGACCAAGATGGTAATCGTAACACAATAGATTTATCGGCAATTAATGATGGTCGTTTTGATCCGCATGCTGTGAATCTGTCGATCAAATAACATGTCCAAAACAATCTTCTTCGTAATTCTCTCTCGACAGGACTAATTCGTAGGTTCTGGTCCAGTTCGCGATGGAGTTCTAGCGCAACAGCCATTCCAATGGCGTTCGCTATGTACAGTTAGCGCAATGTTTAGTAGTTGAAATTTATTGAAGACATGTACCAAGCATCATGTATGCCTTCTTCCCCCTTCCAGATGCTGTGTAAGAAATACCAAGAAGTAATAGAGCCTGTAAATTATCGATAGATGGTTCGTCGATGTCTACTTCCGTCCTTGCTCGATGAGCATAATCTTCACTTAATCTCACGGCGGCAAAATAACCATTCGGATGGGAAGTATATCTTGAAAAGTCAGTCAATCGTCATATGTAAACCAATAATTCTAACATACCTTGCGCTAACAGCGTAGATTGCATAAAGTAGATATGTTGGGATTTGATTTGACTGAATTCGTTGTCTAATAGAAGTTTCGTCAAGTATATGATAAGATTTCCCATGGCATCGAACAAAGTAAGTATCCAAAAGGACATCTTGTTGGACTGATGGAGAAGGTTCGCTGAGAATACGTCAATTGAAAAGGAAATTAGGAGTAAGGATAGGATTTAGATACCTTATGGGTGTTGGAGAATATACAGCCGATTCATCTGCAATATTTGAAATGGTTGTCTCCAGATGAGGTCGTTTTGGTTTTGTATCTTCATTAGGACTTTCCACTTCACCCCCACCAGAACCAGAACCAGAAGCACTCCCATCATTGTTTGGAGAATTGGATTTTTTCTCATCTCTCAATTTTCGTTCCAATCCATCAACTCTCTTTAATAAAGCTTCCAATACATCCGTCTTAGGTCCGCGCTTCTTGGGGACAGCATCTGTTAAGAGAGAGAATAGTTAGGATTATGTATTCCGAATTTCTTGAATGATATAAACCCCACCATAAATACAAGGGCATTGGAAGACTTGACAAGCTTCGCAAGTCGGTCGCAACCGATTGCACTTTATCTGGAAAAACTTTTAGTATCTCGGAAGAATTGCGCCTGAAGCAGAAGCACAGTAAAAACCAACCTTCCTCTTTCTACAAGATTTGCAATTCATTGATTCTCGTGGTTCGTTGCTCATACGTCGTGCTGGTAATCGTTCAATTCCAACTTGCGCTGGCCTTCCAGACATGGTATCGAAAGGAAATTCCAAGGCCACAAGAAAAGGCGAAAGAAGAAATTATTGCTGTACAGTAATAATAAGATTCGTCACATCATAAAGATTGGTCGAGACGTAATGCACAAAACATTACGAGTGTGGTGGTTTGGGGGGGGGGGGGAGTATGCAAATAATTTCCGATTCAGACTTGGTCGAATGGATGATGTATTTATGTATGTACGTCGTATCCTCTCCGGTTTTTGGTTAGGTATTGGATGTTCGACGAATTCTCGGGTCGATGGGAGCTTCCCAAAGTAATGGTAACCGTTATTCGTTCGCCAATTGCAGATGTAATCCAATTACAGAGATGATCGGATAGTCATGGACCGAAAGACTGCTCTCAGGGATATCTTCCAGGCTATTTTGGTTGATCAGTTGACAAATTGACGGTTGATGGTTGATATATTATGGCGTTAAGTTTGGTGAGGGTTTTCACTCAAGTATCAA
This sequence comes from Botrytis hyacinthi, assembly GCA_004786245.1. NCBI lineage: Eukaryota > Fungi > Ascomycota > Leotiomycetes > Helotiales > Sclerotiniaceae > Botrytis > Botrytis hyacinthi. The sequence goes on along the minus strand of PQXK01000302.1, from coordinate 37,602 downwards.
GCAGAGGGAAAAGAAAGTATATAATTGGAATTAGACGTGGCGGCTCGTGGTAATGTGCAATGTGTAAGTACTAAGTAATGTCAAAGAATGAGCTAGGATTAGAAGTGTGTGAGGTGATTGGTATCGGTGAGGAAGAAATGACAAAGCTCAAAAGTACGGGAGCATGAGATGAGGGTTGTATGTTAAGGGTTAAGAACGAATGCGCCGTCCCACCATGTCCTTGTCGTAAGAGGAAGATGGGGGTGTGATCACTTATTTAGAGATGCAGAAATATCGTACCTGGTAAGAAAGTAAAAAGATTCTCGAAGAAAAGCGAGGCACGACAGCAGTTTAAGAAACAGACAGGGGGATATTCTGGATACTTTGGTAGGGAAGATTGCGGGGAGGTTGAAGCTAGAGAGAGAGGGAACGCTGTCTGTTACGACCTAGGCACGTATACATCCTCAGGGATTGTTAGTGCATCGGTGCAAATGATACCTAGGTGGTATTACATTGTCAAAAGTTTTTGGTAGAGGTAGTAGAGGAGGTAGTGGTGGTGGTGATGATGATGGTGGTGGTGGTGGTCGTCATGGTCATGGTCATGGATGGCCATGATCTAATTCTTCATTTTGAATGTGCCATTCTTCTTTAATTTCTATTCTCCCAAGATTCCATCCATTCGTGCAGATATTCATCGAATAGGTAGGAAAATACGAAGGATAAAGTTCTTTAATGCATGATTGGACTCAGCCCGGAATCCAGGCGAAAGTAAAAGTAAAAGTAAAAGTAAAAGCAAAAGATGCGATGAGAACGAAGGATAATTGTCGGGTACCTGAAAGTTTACTTTACTCTGTAGATACTAGAAAGGCACATACCGAACGTACTAGACACCAAGATGATCATGAGTCTATCGAACTTATGGCAAAGACGTGCAAGTGCAGTAGATGCAGTAAAATGCAGTATCCCACGGACCATTTACCATATTGGAGATCGTGGCTCCGATACATCAATTGAAAAACTGGGGTTACGAGAAAAACAAAAACAACAACTGGTTCGCCGTCCTCGTTAACACACATGTCGTTTGCAAGCGCTCATTGCGCTGTACCTAACTAGTATTTTTAAACACCAGGAACCCTAGAAAAAGATCAGTCAGTCAGGACTCAGTAGTAAGTATACCGTGACAAAAATTCAAGGTAATGAATGAGCTTACATCTCCACTCCTGATCCCCCGAGTCACCCCTCTCGGCTCTCTCCTTGTTTTCTTGTAAAATTCGATTAGAGCAACCTTGGTCCTTGACCTGCTGTCAAAATGATATGTTACCATGGCAGGGTAATGATCAAGTGAACCAACCGATGTAAAGGGGGTAAATTGAGAAGGAAAGATTGAAGGTAACTATGACCTGAGTTAGAAGAGAAAAAGTTACGGCGCTTTCCTGCATAATTTGCGAGTCACCTATAACTTTCTCACATGAATACCTAACCCTCTTTCTGATTACTCCGTGGATTTGGAAGTGTGGCTGAGCTCGTACTATAATCTTTACGTCGCTGAGTCTCCCAATCTCAGATCTCTGCATTTCTGCATTTCTACTTCACGCTGCAACGGTACCGGCCGGTACTACGCACATTTTCCTCGGTTTCCCACTTCATCACGTATTTACCTCCCCACAATTGAGACCCAAATTTGGAGTAGCTTAAATTTTATACATTCTAGACGCTAGACGCTTGGTCGAATGACTTGTCCAAAATTCCTGTGATCCCCGAGGCTATCCCTCATTATCCACAGAGGAGTAAACGAAACCCTCCGTCAAATCCATAACCCATAAGGGCCATAACACACAGCCCACAACTTTACCTTTTGCTAATTCCTGGGGTTATTCCTGGACCCGAGTCCCCTTGAAATTAGAATAAAAATTCACTTGGATGTATATCGTCTTGTTGAAATTCACAAACGAAGGATATTCTTCGCGGATTTACGGTCCTGCCAAGCATATTTGAACTTAAGCTCTATTTAAAGCTTCGTAGTGCTCTGTGATTGATGACATAAAAATGAATGATTGGAGCGCCTGCATTTTCAGATTGTGAAATGGTGAGACTGTGAACCTGTGAGACTATTAAAACAAGACTTTGCCAACGGGTAGTGACTCTCAAGTAGAAATCCGAAAAGCTTCTAATTTCCCCCCTAGTCTCATCTTCAACGGCCTCGCTTCCGAAATCATCTTAGATCATCTCAATGCGTCAATGCGAGCCATGCTGACGAGTACTTTCATGGAGAAAAAAATACATCTTTATGGAGATTAAATATTGAATGTAACCTCAATTACCATCCATCCATCTTAAACCATCGATGCTTCCGAGTCACTTCTTCAAATTGCCGACGACTAAACCAAATAGCAATGTTTCCTCCGAAGATTCGAGATGCAGGCCTCGGGAAATTTCCGTCATTCTGAAATGTCCGAGATATTAACATTTTGGGAAGTTACGAGAGAATGTGATATCTCATCTTCATCTCGAAATGATGTTCAAAGATATTATAGTAGATCACAGATCATACCGTCGTATTAAAGTTATTCCCTGGCGTATATAACCATCAAATATGTGGATAGCGATACATCTCATCTAACATTCGTCAATGATTGTGTGGTTAAGTCGCGGGAAACCAGGTTGTGCATCGATCTTAATACTTGATTTATGCTTCGAATATATGATCGCAATTCCGTAAATTGTAACTTCACATCCAAACATATGCAAAATGTTGAAAATTTAAGTTGGGAAGAAATGCTGCATGGTAGGTAAGAGGCATAATATAAATTGAAATTACATTTTGGACTATTTGAAACAACTTCCCCGCAAAATGCAGAGCGCCACTCCACTTCTACCCAGCATCACCGATTCACTGCCTTTTGAACACACCAGAAACACGTTTTTTATATATTATTGTGTGACCCTTTTTTAATGGTCTGTGTTCCCGAAGTGTCTGGGGTTCAGTAATTCAGTAATTTTCTCGGGGACAAAGTTCGAGTCAGTTGAATGGTGCAGATACGAATCAAGTACCGCGATTTGATTATTAATCGTGATACGAGGTGTGACATTATCCGTCTCGTCCCCTCTTGTGTAATCTTCATACCACGGATAAGGATGCAACTCAAATTACTCAACTACTCAACTATCCGTTCACAACTTTACACGATAGCATCACTTCCGAATCACTCCCGAAGATCTACATGTTATGGGCCGATCCAAAGTATATCATAAAATCGAGTTGCCAAATAACCATCCCATCCCCCAGCACGCACGAAGCTTCGAGGAGTAGCTTCTCCGTCATGCAGGAGACATCCATTATTTCTCTGAGGACCCTGGCTCACCTCATCAGAGGCGCAAACGGTGCATTTGAACATAGTACGTGTAAGGGTATTTCATTATCCCCAAGGTCGTGACTCGTAGCTCAACAGTAAGAAATGTGTATGATGCTCCATGTAGTATTCGGATAACCTGCATCATCGGATAACATCACATTGGTCATTTCAGGGTCTATCGTCTGAAGTTTCCCGATATAACTCGGGACAATACATCCGTATACCTAGGTAAAAATGCATATCACATCTCTTTCACGCGCCAGAGATGCCCAACCTTCATGATCTACCACTTTTGTTTATCTCATATCACGAATCATGTTGAGACGAGATTCATGCAAAAGCTCACATGGGGGTACTGGAAGGAATACATCTAGACGACGACAGAGGCTCAAAACCATGATTATGCTCAACCTTAACTACCCAGTTCTCCTCTTGTGTAACATTGTCATTAAATACGCGGATCAGGCAGAATGGAAAAAAAAGACTTCATCCCGCTTATTACAACAATTTTGGTGACTCATCTACTACCTCCCCGAGCTCCCCAAGAACCAAGATATGTACATACAGAAGGAGGACACACTATCAACCAAAATTGCCAAGTTATATACAAGCAACACAAGAAAAAGCCTCTCTCAAAATTTTCATCTCTTCTTATACATAAGTATTGTAGAACTGGATCTTTCCATTCAACTTAACATATGACAGACGGCACGGCACTTATATGAAATGGGTCCGACGTCCCGTTTATTATGATTCGCATTCATCTCAACGACTAATTCAAACAAGAAAATGCCACGGTCGGTTCGGTCCGTCACCCTCTCTCCGCAGTGATTTGAACCCACTACAACAATCTCGGAGGGAGAATTACTGACATCACAAGTACATTGGCATTTCCTCCTCTTCTTGTTTTTCTTTCCTCCCCGACGAGACCTTGGAAGACTTACACTTGAAATCCTAGCCGTGGCTTTAGGTATCGATTCTCTATCAATCTTCATCTTAAATTCTGTCAATAATTGATCAACTAGGGGTATATTCATTTATCCATTAATGGTCTCAGGCAATTTACTTTTCCCACCAATCTCAAGTTAAGTACTTGCAGGTTTTACAAATTAATAAAGTACCTTTTATTAAATTTGCATACGCATGTCATCTTGGATAATACCCCATATTTCCCCAGATCTATGTATGCACTTCGCGTGGCTTCAGCTATGGTCAAGGTCTTGTCTCAAATAATGTAGTTATTCCCTAATAGGGATGCGGTCTACCTCTACCTGCCACTTACGAACCTCGTGATCAATATCTTACCACACATCTTTTACCACGAAATCAGTGTTTTTGTATGGAAGTACAGTAAAGTTCATTTCTTATATGTGTGATACTACTAGGTATTTGATGATCTGATAATTCTTTAAAGGGTTCATTGGGTTGGAATTCAGCCTCAAGTCTTACGCAATTCTCATATCACGTCTCTGACCCTTGGATCTTAACTCGGGATGAATTCGAGTTTTTACTTGCGAAAGACACTCGGGTCGTACTGGGTGATCAGAGTGAAAAGTATGTTTTCAACTACCTCGTTCAATTTCAATCTATCCTACATTTGAGATACTTTGACAGGTATTTTTGATTCACAAAGTTGATCAGGTCGACTGTCCCCTTGAACGATACCTTGTTGTCAGACTTACGCTTGACTTCTTCTGCCATGTGCCAAAGATAACTCTCACTTCTTCAAGTGAAGTGACTGTGTCCCCACTACCTTACTTATAATGTTGGCATTTAATCTTGAGTCAGTATGGAAGCGACGAGAGCTAGAAATGAAGGGCGAGAGAAGCCTGTTGCCGCTTTCTTTTTCTCAAGGTTAGGCTCTCGCTCTGGTATTAAATCGATTGGACTTTGTAATTAGTTAAAAGTATCAAACAATGTGCTTTTCAAACCATGATTGTTCACATCACAAGAGTTACATCAAGGTCGAGGAAAATTGAATGATGCTGGTCGTAAACCTAAGCGCGACATCGCCGACCAGCTATTACGCGATGGCCAGATTTGCTACTATCTGAAAATTGATAGATTTCAAATGGAGAGAAACAAATGAGGCAGCACAGTAGAGGCATATTTCTGAAAACACGAGTGAAGAGAGTAATTTCGCCTTGAACTTGACTTGATTTCTGTGTCCTACCCGTTTTCCCCTTACCTCCTGAGGTTCTCAATACGTCAAATACTCAAAATTCACTGGAGAGATATCATTGCAATCATTCACAGCTGAGCATTGTTAATGGTGTGATCTCTATAATTGGAGAAACTGCAAGTGACAAGAATTCACCTCTTGATTCAAACCCTCGAATTGACGGGCCGATGCGCCTTTATATTTCGTTCGACATCGTCATTTCCTGATACTTTACTGAAGTTCTTCAACAGTCAGGAATACTAGGTAACCTTGCGTATTTTTTTTAAAAAAGTTCCTAGAGCATCACAGTCCTCAAATTCAAGAAGATCGTCAATTGCGCGCGTATGATTAACTATGTTGGCCGTCGACTGAGCTCGACTCTTATTTCGCACACGAGTCTCATTCTCTCCTATTTAACCATAAGCTCGTTCTACCTTTATGCAGCTCATAGCTATTAATGTTCTCAATAATACCGGAGTGAGTAATTATAATGGTCAATTCCTAAGTCAAGATATTCCGCAATTTGAAGCTATGCACCCAAGCAGAAAAGTCTCAAAATTAATTACGGTGCTCAACGAGCGGAAAGTGAAAGGAGAGACTTGAGATCGGGATGGTGGAAGGTATTAAGAAATTTGGCACCATAGCTAGCCTTTCTTATCTGCATCTTTTGAGAGCGAGGAAGGGATTCAATAGAGTCTGCTCGTTAGGTCGGGCCAGAAGAGAGAGGGTGGACGAGGGGCAGTTAAATTTGGGGACGAATATGTTCCAAATTCGAGGATGATTGTTTTGGAAATGTAGATTTTGAGTGGTTGGAGACTTCCGAGTTCTAAACCCATTCCCAGATCGTCGAAGGTATGAATTTAATATGCACTTTACTACGAGAGCGAAAAAGGGCGGAGATAATACTGTAACTAGAATTGGATGGAGAAGAAAAGTAAATGTCTAAATGCGTAATAAATGAATTTGGTCAATATCTATAAATTCAATTAAGCACGTAGTACAAGTGAAAAACACGCAAGTGAGTTACTTAACATCCAATTATACCTAGTATTTGATAATATTGTGTCTTCCCCATCGTTGCATCTAATTGAAAGACTAAATTCCATAAAATAAAAAGACAATGCGACCTTCAATTCCTAATCCTTAACCCTCAATCCTCAATCCTCAATCCCCAGTCCTCGGTCCTCAGTCCTCAGTCCTCAGTCCTCAGTCCTCAGTCCTCAGTCCTCAGTCCTCAGTCTAAAGATGATCCCGACTCTTTACACCTGAAAGTGCACAAATCCATAACCTAATCAATGAAACCACCCCCACACTTAAGTCTCATCTACATTCACCTCGTTCGTATATTCGCGGTTTCGCCCCACTGTATACCACTCATTAACGCCTGCCTCATTAAAAATAGAGAGAACACCACACCATGCACTGATATCATCACAAGCGCGTCGCTTTTACTTCCAGATTCATATACAGCCTACCCGCAGGCAAATTTGCTCGCTTTCGAGAAATCAGTATAAACCTCTCCCACTTGCTAACCTAACAAAACTATATGGAACATTTTGTCCGACCAATAATCTTAGCGTTTCTACAGTTGTAAAGGCACTCGTATCAGCAACTCCATAAGCTGTCCATCCACACCCTTCTGCCACGGCCAATGGGTCTCCTTTCCTTGGTCCATGAGCAAGATCAACGAATACTTTTCCTTGTCCTCGAGAATCTCTTCCATTAAAGTATCTGAGAAGAGGTTGTACTAAATGAGTCTTCTCAGGTGGCAAAGCTGAGATTATCGCAAATGGTATATCGGATTTCGTAACACTCTCCATTGAAGTGAAAGACTCGACACCCGCCGCCAAAGGTCCATGTGCCCTAAATCCAATTGTATAGATTTTTCCAATATTCAGGCTTCGAAGTGCGAATATTACCGACGCGGCATCTTCCCCATTACTCGATAAAATAATAGCAGCTCGATCTTTATATGCCGAAGGTGCGAAATCACGTGTAAGAGTTGCACGAATACCTTTCCATGTCGCATTATCCCCTATAAAAGTTGAAGATGGTCCTTCACCTCTTACAACAATAGTATCAACAGCACCAATAGTACGCGCTGCATCTGTGAGCATAGGTATGTATGGTTGTGAAGATGGAAGAGGTGGATTAATATATGCGCCACCAAAATTGGGTTGTAAACAGAAAGCTTCGACGGATCCTTTGACACCTCGGTCTAATGATGCGAAATTATGTGGTAACCCTAATTCATTGAAACATTTCTCGAAGAAGGTTGCTTGAGGAGTGGTGCGGAAGGTCCCGATAGCGTAAATGTTTTTCTTTGGTAATTGACCCATGGTTGCTAAAGCACCATTAATCTCCGCGGCACTCATTTGACCTGGGGCCGCGACGATAGGGAGTAAAGGATGAGTGATAGGTGAAAAGACTGTATTGAGAGCACGAGATAATTGCCCGAGTTGTCCCATGTTGACGGCAGATAATGGAGGCCCATCAGGGTTGTTGGCTTTGATTTGAGAACGAAAGTACTCAAGTTCATAATTCTCAGACATAGAATTAATAATGGTAATCATCTTGACAATATCTCCATATTTTCGGCTCTCTTGGAAGATGTTTTGAGCCTGAAGCGATGGCCACTTGAATGTTCCGGAGAAGTCATGAAATGCCGAAATGATCCTACTATTTCCTCTTTGCTCAAACAATCTTCTTCTAATGTCCTCTGGTAACCAAACCTCAACATCAATATATTCGCATCCCCATTGTATCGCTCGGTAGAGGTATTCGTAATAGAGTTCTGGATTGTCCATGGGAAATCGACCATTCTCTCTCGTACATCTGGTCGTAAAAATTATGGGTAATTCTGTACGCTGTCTCAGTAGCATAACTTGTTCCCCAACGTAACTCAAGCTTGGTACAGAATTGAACGTTCCATCAGTTAGACCTTCCTTTAGCAAGTCGACGCGAATTTCTACTGCATCTGCTCCAACTGAAAGAATATCTAAATTAGATAATGCTGTCCGAACATCCGGGAACGTGGTAGATATGAAATATGTCCTTGGTTTTGTGATGAGTGCTTCATGATGACTTATCTGACCCAAAATGAATGCGATAAATCGCGAAAGATCTCTTCGGAAGAATGGTGTCTCTGTGTAAAGAAATTCATAATCTGTTGAAGCCGATAGATTTAAATCTGGTGGCATTCCCAAAGCCACACAATGAGCATTAATAGCGACGATTAATGAACGATTTCGGGATTCAATATCACCCTTTGCATCACTAGCTGCTATTCCTATAATAGTTCCATGATCTTTGTCTCCAACATCCGAAAAGCTGGTGGTCATCCTATGTGGTTTCCCGAGTACATCCGCGAAAACAGGAACAATTCTATCTTGACCTTGCCCAAAGACTATTACAACTATCCTCTCATCTCCCATACCAGCTTTACTCCCATTAATAATTCCATTTGTGCTCTTCGGCCGCGTAGGCGTCGGAGACGATTGTTGTTGTTTGGTTGCCATAGATTCGCTGGAATTTATAATTGACAGATTGGAGAATTTTTGAGGAAGTCCTTGATGAACTTCAGAATTTCGGACGAAAGCTTCTTGACGAAGAATTTTGCCGGTTGTTAGGTTTGAAGAGGATGGTGTTGTACCTGGGTAAACAGGCTTAAGGTATTTCTGGCGGGAAAATATTAATGAGATACTATCGAAGGCGCAATATGAATGGTAGCTTCAAGTATTAAGTTCGGGATTGGCGATAGTTGAAGTTTGAAAGTGGAATTAATATCTTGTTTGCGATATTAATGTATGTACCTTTGTAGGTATGTATAAGTCCAATAATCTCAAGGTTAGGATACAATCGATTTCATACTAAATTTCTCTGTACTACATGGCAGCCCGTGATTTATAAATAAGAGTGCGGGAGTGACAGTGATAGACATCCGAGTTGAAAGAGAAGGTAGAACCCTGGGCCAACTTTGAGAGGAAAAGGTACGGGAGGTAAAATTGATATCGGATGTTTCCATGCACTGTACTGCAATATAATATTGAATTGAGGCGTGGCGTGGTGTGGTGTGATTGCGATTACTTATGGGGAGCTCGTTGGTTTGCTAGAAAATGTTCGAGAGGCTATCGAAATTTCGCCGGAGAGTTTTCGATTTAGTTTTGGAAGGGGGATGAAGGGGGGAGCGGGGGGTGGTTCAGAAAGAAGGCTGATTGAAGTGATGAACTATTGGAAGAAGTTCATGCAACGGAGAATGAAGAATGGTAAACGGAGTTATGATCTTGATAGGATTTCAGAGACAGGCTCGATAGGGCGATTGCTTCGTTCACAGGTGTGTGTTGATACCGTTCTCTCTCTATCAATCTCTCGTTCTTTAGATTGAGTTTGCCCTCCTGGTGTTGGTAGTGGTGTGTGTTTTTCCTTAATCCATCGAGTAGCGAGTAAGATTCAAGCCATTCTCATGCAATCTCATGCCAAGTTTAATGTGGAAAGAGAGAAAGAAATCTCGTCCTTGGATTGAATGGCAACGGGTATGGAAAAATAGAAAAGATAACAAACTCACTCTCGGTGAAGATTGTTCCACCGACAAAGCAGCTTTGTTTAGAAGGAACCTTGCGACCCTGCATATAAATTTGAGGGCGATAGGTTTAGATGTGATGTTGGACTGGGGGGAAATACTAAGGGGAATACCAAAAGATGGGGAATTTGGAGAAGTGGAGGTAAAATTGGTCGGTAGCCAGGGGGTAATAATCTTCCGCCAATGATAATCTCGATAGGTAAGAAAATAGATGGATATTTCGTTTTTTATAGTTATGGAAAAGGATTCAACAAATTAATCCCCGAACACTTCCCATTCAATATATTGCTTGTTTGTTTCCATGAGGACGCATGGATTGATCAAAAGTATCATTTTTGAGAGGGGAGACGGTATATAAGTTAGACTACTCATACCGAGGCATTAGATACGTATCTTTCTTCGTGTAATTCACATACAGTGAAACGGGTAGATTATACATATATGTTGATATCCTTATATTCTGGCATGGACTTGCTTACCTAGATCAATAGACCTACAATTCCTACCGTTTGTACCTACCTCGTAGAGAATAAGATTACTAGTCAAGTTCGACAACTCCAAGCTTTTTAGATCCTTGACACCGACAAAAGACTTGGTAGTCCTAGAAGGTGGCACATTGAATGAAAATGACAATTAGATTGAATTCTGTGAGTTCTAGAATAACATCTCCATATGCAGATCAGCGGCGTAAGAATATAGATTTCACGTTTTGGTGGTACGTTACACTCATATAAAGACATTGTAGAAATACTTTGAGAAGACTTTACACGAAGGATTTATCCATACATTTTGCCTAAATACCTAGCAGATTTTCATACGAGTTTCAAATTAATTTTCTTCATCACTCTATGGAGTCGTATGGACATCTTCATACAAATGGATTTGTTTGGTGGATATTGACACACATGCGTAGTCGAAATCTCAAATAATGGAACGGTTTTGTGGATGATAAATCTATGTGGTTAGTACACTCTGGAAAGGTCCTTCTCGTTACTCAACTGACAATGAACTTTGGAAAGTTTGGAGGTTGGATTGTCTTTATCTATGCAAAACATCATCATCCATACCCCATTTAACGGAAAAATATATTTAGAGTTTTGCCTCTTCACCTATTCAATTAAATCAAAACATCGACAGGTCGTTTTCCTTCGATACGGACCGAATATTTCCAATCTTTTTCTTTCTCATCTTGAGATTTATGTCATCTGAGCGGTGGAAGGATCATTTACTGCTTGTTCATAAAAATATTGCCCCTTAGCTTCCAGTCCTATCGATATTTCGAGGTACATCCACATGATATAACCATGTGAAAAAAGAGTTTTAAGTTGAGAAGTTTCTCCTAAGAACTTCTTTATCTGGATGATGACGCATAGGATGAGGGGAGTTGTTGAGAATCTCGTACTCCGTATATCCTTTGGATTGAGAGATACTGATCGATGCTCGAAATCGGTTCCTGCGAAAAAGAAAGGGAAAACGAAAATGAGCGAGTGGGTAAAGTCTACATCTCACAAGTGTGAGTGAGCTTCCAGTACCTTTTGATGAAAGGAATCAAGCCAGAGCACCACTTTTGTTGTTATAAATGTCACTTCCTAGGTTGTCACTCCTCAAGTCTGGCTTGACAGAGATACATACAAATACCAACATCAACATGGGATTCCGGGCAGAACTAGGTTTCCCATAATTTATTGATCAACTTGTTTCCCTCCCGCAAAGATGGCAAGAGAGCTACCCCAGAATATCACAAGTCGAGGGGTAAAAATTGACTTCGTTGAACATGGAAAAAAGGTTGGTTAACAGTCATGTAGCTACCAATAAATCTTTCAAACATCGGTAGCTCATTCACCTGGTTTGTTCATTTATATATCGATTTACGTATATATATATATATATATACATATACGTGGTTAATGACGACGATGTTATCTCACCTCCTTCACGTGCGTCGGTTCCAAGGTGAAAAGTTTCTCCTCACTCCACAATCACCCCCACCTCAAGAAAAATGATCCCCCACGTTTGAAAAGTTATCGGGTTAAGCCATAGTATACCCGATTGACACCGGAATCTTTGCGCACAAAACACCTGATTCCAATTCAATTCAAGCTGGATGGATCTCAATCAAGATAGGATGGAATTGCTTACATACCCGTACGTACGAGCATGCGTATCTCCGATCCGATCCGGCCATTCCGGATTCCGTTCAAAAATTCACGAGGTCTGATGTCTACCGACTAGGTAGGTGGGTAGTAGGTAGGTACGAAGTAAACGACGTTACCCAGTAGTTTCCATATGGCGAAGCTTACTAGAAGGGTTTTTTTTTGATTGTAATAGTCTACTGTTTTTTTTTCTTCTTCTCATTCACCGTTGGGCTAGGATCTCAATTATATGAATAAACGTGTTTCGAAAATTCTAGAAACTCAATTGTTCACGTCGTTTGGGGGGTTTTTTTTAATCTCCTTTATCGATTAATCTGATGATGTCGCGAAAGTTTAATTCTTTGGCCATCGCCCTATCGAGCGTCATCTTCCTATGTAGTAGAACGCCACACCCGCAACGCCTCATCGAATTACTTGGTATCCACTCCTCCTCCAAATTCCCCAAATCTCCAATTGTAACCCAATTTCTGCACTCCAATTTCTCCAACCATGGAGCCATGGAGTCCCCGATACCCCGTATGAAAAAAAGGAAAGATTATCTCAATTACTTCCTGTGGATGATCAATCAAATTACTTGACTTGGACACGTCAACAGGAGAGACTTAACTACTCACCACTACCCAGAAGTTGGGATAATGTCACCGAGAAAAGGACCGTTCAAATCTCCAAAACTCCATATCTCCATATACTCAGCCATTGTGGGTGTCGACTTGATTTTTAAACCAAAACACGCGCCAATTGATTGGAGTTTCCATTAAGATATATGGATCTTTCAGGGGATTTTCCTTATGGAATTGCACCCGCTCAATGGTAAATATCCGGGCCGTTCGTAAAAAAAGGGTCAAACCATCATGAACGACGTCATTTCTTGGCCCATTCATCCATTTCACCCAGAGTTTAAAAATCAACCAGAATTTTTTCGAATAATGGACCACCTTCTATGGATCCTTGGGGACTCCAGAAACTCCATATGGAGGCTAGTTTCAAAATCACTCCAAATATTACACTTTATCACACCCTGTCATGAATTCCTTGTGACCTTTCGGACCTGGGATTAACACAAAATGTTTGTGAAATATCACCACCGGAGGTGAAGAGTCAGGAAGACTCGGCCTTACCTCGTCTCAAAACTCTGCTAATTGGGTAATTTTTTTCATCTCAATCTAGCATCATTATCTGACACGAGAAATAACAAGGCCGGGCAGCGAGCGGGTGCCCATTCAGTTCTAGTCTCATGGTTAGACTAGACGTCACATTAAGATATATTTACAACCTCCCCTCCTCTTCATCCATCTTTCGTTTCACAAGTTTTACCTCCATCAGTATTTTTCTATTATTTTAACTTTTGAATACACTTTAATTTCTAGCACAGTCGATCTCACGTTGTGTTCGTCAATCGTCAATCATCAGTGATCATGGCTCGCTTTGGTCGCAATCGCAATGGCGGTGTCGATAACAGCCATTCATCAACTGTTGTCAATTCAGGAAATAACTCGATGGAAGCCACAACTGGAGCCAGGGCTTTCAATGCCAATTCCGAAAAGGGTGTTCAACAATACGAAAATCTCCATGTTCCTTCCATCACTTTGCGCACTATATTCATGACCATCTTGGTTGCAATGGGTGGATTTATCTTTGGTTACGATACTGGACAAATTTCTGGATTCTTGGAGATGAAAGTTTTCCTCGAGAGGTTTGGACAAAGAACTACGAACTTAGCAAAATACCCTACTGGATACTATTTCACGAATACGCGATCTGGATTAATCGTTGGCTTGGTATGTTCTTCCTCCGTTCTTTTATCTGAGACCATCCCCCCCTTCTCACTTTCTCACTCCAAAAATGGCACTAATAAGTCTCAGTTATCCATTGGTACCTTGATCGGATGTTTGATTGCTGGACCTCTTGCCAATAGATTCGGACGCAGAACATGTATCCCACCTTGGTCTATGTTATTTTGTGTTGGTGTTGTTGCACAAATGGCCGTTGGTCCTGGCGATTGGATAGGAATTGCAATGGGAAGATGGTGCGCTGGTCTGGGAGTTGGTGGATTGTCGGTCCTTGTACCAATGTACATGGCTGAGACCTCCCCTGTCCCTGTGAGAGGAGCCGTCATTTCGTGAGTATTACTCTTTGATTATATCCCATCTTAAAAAATTGATCTCGTGTCAAAGAATTGAGGAGCGCGGTGGCTAATCAATTGAATCGCAGATGTTATCAACTCTTTATTACTATCGGAATCTTCACCGCAGATTGTATCAACTATGGAACCGAAACATATAGCAGCACAGCATCCTACAGAATTCCTATGGGCGTTGGATTTATCTGGGCAATTATCCTTGGTGTTGGAATCCTCTTCCTTCCAGAGACTCCCAGATACGATTTCAATCATAACAACGGCACAAAGGCTCGAACCACCATGGCTAGCTTCTATGGCGTTGACGAAAGTCACCCACTGATTGAGATCGAGGTCGCCGAAATCGAGAAGGTTCGCATGGCATCCAGCGGTAACCACCCATGGTACGAAGCCATCACCGGTCCTAGAATGCTTTACAGAGTTTCTCTCGCAATGGGATTACAAATGTTGCAACAACTCACCGGTGCTAATTACTTTTTCTATTATGGTACTACTATCTTTGCTGGAGTTGGTATCAAAAACTCCTACGTCACTGCTATGATTCTTGGAGGTGTAAATGTCGGAGCCACTTTCTTCGGTGTCTATATGGCTCGTCGCTTCCGTCGTCGCGAATCCTTATATATCGCTGCTCTATGGCAAACTATGTGTTTCCTCATCTTTGCATCTGTCGGACAATTTTTGTTCAAGGGCGCTCCAGAAGGAAGTTCCACAGCTAAAACTGCTGGAAGTGTCATGATTGTCTTCGCTTGTCTCTTCATTGTTGGTTTCGCCAGTACATGGGGACCCCTTGTTTGGGCATGTATCGGTGAAATGTTTCCATACCGATACAGAGCTGTCGCAATGGCTTTCGCTACTTCGGCGAATTGGTTTTGGAACTTTATGCTTGCATTCTTCACCCCATTCATCACAAACGATATTCAATACGCATATGGATACGTCTTCGCTGGATGTAATCTTGCAGCTTTCTTTGTCGTTTTCTTCTTCCTAGTTGAATCAAGCGGAAGAACTTTAGAAGAAGTTGATGCCATGTATTTGTTGGAAGTTAAGCCTATCGGAAGTCATGCATACACCTTTGATTCTGCTACCATGGCAACTTTGGGTACGGATATTAATACCGACGCTATGAATTTGGAGACAAGAAATGGTAAGCTTCAAAAAGTTAATGAAGCTGGCCAAGGTGGAGTCTTGCATGATGAGGGACTTCCCGCAGGAAATCAGTCTCCCAAATATTAAGTCGGGTGATGGAGGGGCACCACGAAAATATGAGCATTTTACTGTGGGGTAGTGTTCGGATGAGTATCATTAGATGACATTCTTATTTTGTATATATCACCTTTATATGGGTTGATGGATAATGTTTTTTGCAATGCATAGCGTGGGTCGGATTGGGTCGAGTTTTTACATTTGTATATATACCATCATGTCGTCAATTGATTAATGAATAAAGACATCTTACGTTCAACAATTATTCCAAAGTCTTTTTATCACATTTTACAACACATAGCATATGATCGCCGCGTCCGAAGTTATTTTAGACCCGAGTTTGAGAGAAAGGGGTTCGGAAGTGTAAGTCCAATTTGGTATAGCATTGACTTCTCCCATTAAGGTCGGCTTTCTTTTCCCCTCATTACCACGCACCACCTCTCGCACCTGGCACCTCGCACCTCATGACTTACATTACCACTCGACGTCTCGTTGCATGCGGGCAATATCTATGGCAACGATTATTTGCCAGGCATTGAACAGGAATTGTTATGCTATGGTTGATGACCCCATCTCCGTCTAATTTTGTCTCCACCATCTCCCCTCAAGCGTACAGGAAATCCACGACGAAAGTATAAATTTGGGAGCCGACAAAAGGGAGATACAAATAAATCGACAAGCAATTGATACATATCCCCAATGAAACATTTGTAACCAAAGAAGCACGAATTGAATTCAGCAATTTTGGAAATTTTTTCATGCGACATTCACCTTAACTTCTGCCCTTTCTAATAAACGTCAGCCCACACCCGGTTCCAAATTACCTTCCAGCAACATGGTAGAACGATATTATGTCTCTTTACCACCTTTAATCAAATTCGTGCCATTCAACAATGTGCGTGAAATTTTCGGGACCGACTCAAAAGTTTATTGGAGGAACATGAACAATACAAGAAATAATTTTTGAACATATGCGAGAGCGAGAAATTCTCCTTCATACACCCATATAATTCAATCTCATTCATTAACACAAATGGCACAAGTGAAGAGCGCCTTCAAGAGTGACCACCTTGGCGCACCTTAAGTCCAATATTATTAAACTTTCCTCAAGAAGAAGGATCTCCCTGTTGTCGCGTTTGGGACGATCTGTTGTTTTACCAATTTTGCCTTGAGAGATTTATTACTTCCGTGTGTCTCGGACCTCGAAGAAATTTGGACAGAGCGGTATTTGGTGGCATTTGTTGATGACGCGAGACTTCTGGTAGGAAGGGAGAGAGAGAAAGCGAGCATTACAGTTTTTTGTATCTCCTGCTGTGCTTGGAATACAAACTTTTGCTTCAATATCTATGCCCATCATTGAAATTCTTGGCCACCCAGTCTTCATGCTCGTTCCAAGTAAGCTTTGTCTTGATTGATAGATGGAACTTTTGTTATATCATGACTTCATGAATGAGAAAATGCTTCATCAAGATTTACCACGAAGGGGAAAAAGGAGGTTCCAATCATACATAAGGTATCATACCCTAGGATCGATAGCATTGAAATGTTGGGCTTTGATTGTGTTAAGTTTTGAAGATTTACAAAAGTAATTCCTTGAAAAGATCGTCGACATTATGCGTCAAGACAAATTACCATCAGTACCAAAATCCTATTCGTGTTTGTTGATCTTAATTTTCAGGAGTAACAAACCAAGAATCATCGTCTTCTTGATCAACCATGACTCTGAATATGTAAATATTTTGAGCATACCCAAATGACAAAAGAGTGGTAAAAATTAATGTTAATTAAAGGATAAAGGAGGAAGGAGGGAGGGAGAGGATAAATAGAAAGCATCCCATGCTGATAAAATTGCTTATTCGGGACCATCGGGCTCCAAGGTCTCAACCTCGGACCCGGGATGAGGCAAAGTACCGTGGAAGAAAAGCACAACTGATTCTCTTGTGCAATATGATCTTATCAATCAACGGAAATCATACGATATATTTCGATCCTTTTAGTCACATTTTGTGAACAACTTCTTGGATCTTGGCCACAACCAATCAATCATTCCTTTGCCAACAATCAAATCGCCACGAGCGTGCACTGCCGAGTTTGCCTTTTTTCCTTTTCACCCCGCAGCATAACATCACACAGGTAACGCGGCAGTGATAATGGGTTCCAAGGTTTGCCATAGAACCGAACCTTCTTCTTACCTTTGTTAATGTTTATTCAACGTTTGAACTCTCGAGCGCAGCGAGGTCTGGGGGTTTGGGGGCTTGTCCCCCCCCCATCTGAACAAAAGATTGAAGAATAATTGTGTTTATTATAGAAATACCGGTAACATAAAAAATAAACATTTCTGTTTTGGGCCAATTCGTACGTACGTGTAAGGCAACCGTAATCAGTAAGAATCATATCATAAGCCCCTCTCCGATCAAAATATAAAATATTCAACACGTAATAGCCAACGAACCAAGCATATTCAAGCCACTCTCTTGCAGCTGAAGTTTTTCGTTTCTCCGTACGAAGTACTCCATATACCTTGTGAGCTTGTTTTCTCTCTCTTGATTCAACCAATCCCATGCGCAACATTGAATTGATCTGTCACTAGCCACTCTGAAACCCAGATGTAAATGCATCCATGCTTGTGCTATCAATGCCACTCTTACCCCGGAGCAGACGTTTATGGGTTTGCCGTGCTCCCGAAATCTCCATACAGCCGTCGCGATATGGGGCAAAATGTTCAGAGCATAAAATAGATTAGGACAAGCATGGAAGCATGGAAGCATGGTGTGGTAACGAGATTTGGTTTCACTGAAATCTACTCGAGTATGAAAATCAATTTATCGAGGGAGGAGATTTTCCCTAATTCGATCTTTAATAGCGTGGAAGGTAATTAATGATATTTAAAATTAATCATTCAAGAAAAGGAATCTCGTCGCCGTGAAAAGCGTCCCTTTTTATATTCTCTATGATTGGATTTGAAGTGTGTTAACAAATCTTGAAGGAATCGCATACCTCCTACATGCCCAGTATCTATCACCTACCGAAGTAACACATCCTACGAGTCTACGTATAAGATGTGCAGTTAATATGTAAGGTAGTCAACTGCACCCTCGCCCTCAAATTGCATACGATGTATTACCATCGAAAACCCCTCCCCAATGAACTTCAAGCGTCAACCCTCGTGATGACAACTTTTACGTCATGAAGACCTTTTCCATCAGCCCAACCATTCAAAACTTCGAAACTCTACCTGGGTATTCGAGGTAGTGAATCTTCTCAGAATAGGATTAGAAGTTAGAACACACTTAGAACCAATAACCTTGTAAGTCCCTACCCTTTCTCGAGCCCTTAAAAAGCTTACTTTGTATGCCCAGATATTCAACATCTTGGAACATGACCCCCTGTTTAAATATTTCTCCATTTTTTAATGCACTTCTGAATCACTGCGCCCATCAAGACAACCTGAGAGACATTCATAAGAATACCTGGTACTCATAGATTCTCATTCATACTTATCTTATTACTGTATGGAAACGGAAACTAGAACTAAATTGAGCTTATTTGTCAGTGAATGATTTAACATCTGTAATTGTTATCTCGTTTATGTTTGGAGGTTTGGAATGAATTCCCTTTCATACAATCGAGCAATCAATCAAGCCAACAGTCAAGAGAATCCATCTGGGAGCCAGAGCCAATAAGTGAAAACTCGCGCGTATTCCAGAATACGGTGTGGTAGAACAGGATTCATAGTTGAGCCATTGCATATTTAGGTTTCTGCATACTGCAAGCCTACACCAAACAGGAAGGAATAGAGTCAGCAACCTGTTGAACCTCACGAAAACCATTTTACATATTACTTCTCTCAATTGTCTCACTCATATTGAAGATCCTTTTATTACCTCGACCGTACCTATCTATCTCTTTACTATACTTTCAGTTTTGTTCTCCTCGAAAGAGAATACAAATCAATCAAAATGACGGGTTCATTCTGGCACAATGTCCTGACATTTCGAAGGCCATCCTCATCAACTTCCTCAACTTCTACAACATCCGACTCAATAGATTCCTCCTCTAGTAGCACCCTAAACTTAAGTGTTCGATCCAGTCATAGACTATCCCGAAAGCGACGAGAAGTATTTGGTGATTTCGATTACACCTTTGATAATGAGAGTATGAATGCGAATATGCAAGAACCTTTAGGGATGGAGAGAAATTCTCTGGGTAAGGATACAGGATTTCCGGAGCCTTTGAGCCATGGTATGCTATTGTTCCTTCTTTCCTTCTCGATCCTACATAGCGGGATCATACATGTCGATGATCAAGGAAATAAGCTGACATTAAGATAGATCGCAATACAACACTCCCACACCCCGAAGCAGATACCTCACCCTTTGCAACCCTCGAATCCACAGAAGTTGACATTTATCGTTCTCATTCACGACTCTCCATTAGGAGACTTCATAGCAGACATAAAGGATCACATCTAAGCGTACCTTTATACGAGGGGAACGAATATACAAATGGTAATCATGTCCATGGTGATATGAAGACGATAGAAAAGGATGTCGAGAAACAAAACGATCTGGTCGACCCACCCAAAACGGTAGAAGAATTTGTGGAAATGGAGGATCGAGATGATCAGGGTTATAGACCGGGAGACAGAAGGAAGGGCGTACTCAGAAAGTTGAACTTACACAAAGTTTAAAGGAGATTGGTCAAAAAGGAATCAGGAGTTGAGAATTTGGAAGGAGATGTTTTGATGGACGCAGAACGCAACACAAAACTGGATGGGATGGGATTTGATCAAACAAGCGAGGAGTTTAATGGATTTGGAGTTCGGATATTTGAAAGGTTGATATTGGTATCCCTTTGTAATTATTTCTTTCCCTCAACAGAATCATGAAATAACTTCATTCATGAAAATAAACAGCATAAGACCCCAAACTAGCTTCCCCGATAAGTTGTATAACTGTATGGTCCCAAAAGTAGCGGAACGTGGAAATGTTCTCCTTCCTTAACTACGAAGTTGAGTTCAACGCAAGGGAAGAAAGTGTTTTCGTAACCATAATATGCGCCGGTCTCAAATCGAAGTTTCCACATGCTAGAGCCCATTGGCAGATTCTGAGTTTTTATCTTTCCCCCTTCAACAATCAATTCGCAGACTTTCTTGGATGTGCCATTCTCTTGTTCATTACGCCAATTAGCGATTCGACCGTCGGCATTTGTTATCGCACGGAAGATGGTGGACTCTTCAGAAAGGCAGATTAAAGAGACATTGATTCCCGAAGCTGGTCGACCAGTAGTAGTGTCGAGAGCATGACATGTAATTGGATCCCTTTCTGCCATTTTTGTTATGTGTAAAGTAGACGTTGATTGAGGGGTAATTTTTGAGGATATGGCTTGTAGACGTTCGTTGAAATGTTCAGAGGTGGGGTTGCGGGGCATCGACGGTAAATGGTGTGAATGAGCGAGAACGGTAGGAGGGTGACACAAATCTCTACTAAGTCTGGAGGATCCTCAACAAGGGAAATGCGCTGAGTGGTGTTGAAGAAGAATGAAGCAATAACAATCCAAAGATAATAATTATTATATATTGATAAAAGTGATTGTAGAGAAAGAAACACCTACCTGGTAGTGAATAAAGCTTGCCTCGCAAATCGGAGATGGCCGCTTCAGCCTTGTGTTAACGCTTGATGGGGAGGGGGGAGGGGAATAGAGACTAGTTAGAAGCCTTGCACTTCAATTGTACTTTGGACTTTACGAGTATTCATATGAGATGTAAATTGAAGGGAATGCGATGTCATTATTTGACTGTTTGACTGTTTGACTGTTTGAAACTCGAGTACATTTGAATGTGAACAACACCTCAGGAATGTGTTGACCCAATGATAAGCCTGGTAGGGAGCTTCCCGGGCTAGCGAATCAAATCACTTAGCGCACTGTACGTTTGACAACTTGCAAGGAGAAGA
This sequence comes from Botrytis hyacinthi, assembly GCA_004786245.1. Taxonomy (NCBI): domain Eukaryota; kingdom Fungi; phylum Ascomycota; class Leotiomycetes; order Helotiales; family Sclerotiniaceae; genus Botrytis; species Botrytis hyacinthi. The sequence goes on along the minus strand of PQXK01000302.1, from coordinate 16,083 downwards.
CGTCAGAAGGCAAAAGATAATTCTAGAATTCACCAAGAACTTTGACTCTACAAGGAACTCGGGAAACGACATCGACCATCATTCCAACTTGACTTCGATTACTCAAAATAACCTTTCTTTCCTGTTCCCTTTCGTCCTTTGCCATCTGTGATTTAATTTTACCTTATCATCAAATAAATTACAGATCTCCACCCCCGTTCATTCAGTTCCCCCCTCCTGCCACAATCCCGCCATAATCAAGATGTCCACCGCAGTAATCAACACTGACGATGACCAACTCGAGCCTACTCTCCAATCAATCCTTGATCAAAAGTCTCTTCGCTGGATCTTTGTTGGTGGAAAAGGAGGAGTAGGAAAAACTACAACATCCTGTTCCCTAGCCATTCAACTCGCCAAAGTCCGTCGTTCAGTTCTCCTCATTTCAACAGATCCAGCACATAACTTGAGTGATGCCTTTTCGCAAAAGTTTGGAAAGGAAGCTAGACTTATTAATGGATTTGAGAATTTGAGTGCTATGGAAATTGATCCCAACGGTAGTATCCAAGAACTTATGGGACAGGCTGAGGAGGGTGAGGGACCAGCTGCGGGCATGGGTGGAATGATGCAAGATTTGGCTTTTGCTGTGGGTTCTACTTGCCCCTACAAAAGAGTTACCTGGAGTGTTCATTTACTAATTTCTTTTGATAGATTCCCGGTATTGATGAAGCTATGTCGTTCGCAGAAGTCCTCAAACAAGTTAAATCTCTCTCCTACGAAACCATCATTTTCGACACCGCTCCAACAGGTCATACACTCCGCTTCCTTCAATTCCCTACCGTTCTAGAGAAAGCCCTTGCGAAAGTCTCTCAATTATCCACACAATTTGGACCTATGTTGAATGGGTTACTTGGAGCCAATGGTTCTCTACCAAATGGACAAAATCTCAACGAAATGATGGAGAAACTAGAAGGTCTCCGCGAAACTATTTCTGAAGTAAATGGACAATTCAAGGACGAAAATCTTACTACCTTTGTTTGTGTCTGCATACCCGAATTCCTCTCTCTTTACGAAACGGAGCGTATGATTCAAGAACTGGGCTCCTACCACATCGATACCCATTGCATAGTGGTCAATCAGTTACTGTTCCCTAAGAAAGGAAGTGATTGCGATCAATGTAATGCAAGAAGGAAGATGCAAAAGAAATATTTGGAACAAATTGAGGAGTTGTATGATGAATTTAATGTGGTGAAGATGCCATTATTAGTTGAGGAAGTCAGAGGAAAAGAAAGATTGGAGAAGTTCAGTGAGATGCTCATTACTCCTTATGTTCCACCTGCTGGAGGATTGTAGATTTCTAGAGAAAGATATATGAAGAAATGAGACTTGATACCCATATTTCATACCGCTCTTCATGCCGCCTTTCATGCTGCCTTTCATGCCAACCTGTACGACAAATTTCCAGTCAGTCACACGCATGTATCAGACATACCTCCAATGGGAACCAACCATTTTATTGATTTATCGCTTGCTAGCTGTCAGATCACACTTTTATATGTCGTCAATTTCATCATCCAAATAGCATCCGCATCGTCGCATCGTCGCATCCTCACATCATCACATCGTCAAGATTTATCGACTTAATTTTCCCCGCTTTGTAACCTATATTTCCCCAATGCTACAGTGTGCCCCTAAAAGGAAACTCACAACTCTGAGAACTGGAAGACAGCTAGCACTTTTGGATCTCATCACAAGCCAATCCTTTTCATTAAAAGAACGTCCCTCATCCCCCCTGTCAACGCCAATTGCCAAATGATCTTTATTCTGACCCAACAAAATTTTACACCTCCGTCGACCCCTAATGTCCATACCACGGTTTGGGAGCCACGGGCATTCTAAAATCGAAATTTACGGTTATTCGTCCCTCTATTCATTAGCATATCCATCATTCGCTGACCGTTGGATAGATTCCAAGAAGTTCGACCGGTTTTAATTCAAACACTCTCTTGAGTCTCTCCTTGTCCGTATAACACAACTTCCCATTTGCCCATAATTCTCCTCCAAAAGTCTCACTGAAATCCTTCATCACTTCTTCCATTCCCTTCACACCAGCCCCATGAGGTGATTTCTTTAGCCACTCTTTTTGGTCCCAATACACCCAGTCATCCCAAGCCGTATTTACACTGACCGACCTTTTCACCCCATCTCCTAAGTATATATCATTGCCCGATGTTCCCGCCCTACGAAGAAGCTCCATCCACCGAGAATATAACCCCCAACTTTTATCCGCATCTGGGTTTATACCAATGAAAAGTTCCTCACTTTTCCACCGCAAGTCCACAGCTTCTGAGACTCTTTGCATCCATTTGACATCCATTTTAATTTCCTCGGTTCTCATGGGATTGATTTGAACTTTCTTTAAACCACTCCAACTTTCTTCCTCGTTTCTTTCATTACGAAGACCAGAGTTACCTCCAATTCTCAAAAATAACATTTCAGCCCATTTCAAATCATCGGAATCAGTCAAATCGAGATTTACTTGTAGTGACTGAACATGTATAAAAGTATCGTCACCCAAATCTCCCATGCGAAAAAGTAAATCCGCGGGCCAGAGTCCAAGGCTGTTGACTTTCCAGAGGGAGACGATAGCTTCATTGTATAATTGAGAACAAGTACTTAAAAGACCGAGAGCGGGAAGTGAAGAATTGGAAAGACAAACGTCGTTTTGAGGATCATAAGGTAATATTTTATAAGTATTGTTTAAGGTACAACGGTAAGTGACACAATTGAATGGAGTTTGGAAGGCATATTCGTATATTTCGTCTCGAATTTCTCGAGGGATGTCAGTTAAGATATTGAGATGTGTTTTGATTCGCATTTTGGGCCTAGGATTTGGAAACTGGAAACTGGAGACTGGAGACTGGAAACTGATGTATGAGAACTAGGGATTGCGGAGAAGATAGAGGGGGTTGCGGGGGGTTGGAGATCAAGACTAGGGATCTACGAGCTTAAAAGTTTGAATGAAAATGGTGTTATATTGTCACATATAGTGAAATCTGCACATTGGATAGAGAAGAAAGTCATGCGCTACACATAGAAGTTGCAGGTCAAGAAAACGGTATTGTCAGTGTCACCTCATTGTACATCATGAATTGCGCGGCTTAAAAAGTCGTGACCAGCGCCGGTAATCCACATTTCGGATATTCTCCGATGTTTTTCACAAGGGTCAATTAAGTGACATGAGAGTGAGTGAACGATGAATGAATTGATCATCATAATTTGAGACCCCAGTATTGTGATCTTCGGATGATATACAACATTTCGTTCCAATGGAACGATTGAATGAAACTCCGAGTTTTGAGAGGTATGGAGTAGTCTGATAGCCCAAGTTCGGGCTAGCTTTGAATATTCTAGAAACTATGAACTTATAAACCTATAAATAATTCCTAATGCATTCAGATTCACCCCTCTCAGAGGAATAAAAATCGTGCGAACGTCTTCAACTTCGTTGATCAATTTCCTACCTGTGTCTGGGAATAATTTTGAGTTCTCCATCCCTTGAATCAAGCTTCAAACCCTTCACAATTTGTTTTCCATCTTTCAAACATAACACCCCATCAACATATAATTGCCCGCCAAATTTGTCATGGATTCTGTCTAATAGCTTGCTTGTATCAGTCGTATCAATTAGCATTTCTGCCAACCATTTCCTCTTGGCCCAAGGAGACAGTCGAGGCCAACTAGTGTTTATCATCCAAGTCCGATATCCTTTGTCTGTCGAAGCATTTCCAGGATACTCTTGATACAATCTTCCATCGACTACTTCACCATTTTCCCTTAGGTCAAGAATATCCTCAAATTCCTCGACTGTTTGTGGTCGTTCTTTGCTCGCTTTGATTGTAATACTATGTAATTTTTGTAGAGACCCTGCTACTGCTGCCAGACCACGCTCAACCCATTCTAATTCGTCCCAATCCAATACCTCCAATTGTATGAATATATGCCATCGCGTTGCTTCGCCAAGCATTGAAATCCTCTTTTCGAGCTTGGATTTCAAGTCAGGAAGCTCCCGCAGTTTCAGTCCTTTATGCTCCCAAATTATTTCCTTGCATTCTCTGTGTACTTGTTTACATGTTCGAAGTATGGAAAAGGACTGCGCAACTTCCATAGACCATGGCGAAAGAGTAATGGCACCATTCGGATCTGCGAGGACAAAGGTGTAAATCAAGTCGCGGATCTCTCGTGGGAAAGTTTGGAGGAAAGGCAGAGACATGTCGTTATATACCAAGAGCTGCTTGTATGCCGTCAGTTTATGGCGGGGGTTTAATTGCAGTGTGTTTTGTCTGATGGAGGATATTCTGCACCTTCAATAGCTGCCTCTAGAATATTCTCAAGTAACGCGCCTTGCCCGGACCTAGCAATGTTTCTTCCAATTTTCCAGAAATATACTTTGAACAAAGTCGCGGGTGCTTCTCGAAGTCGAAACTGCAATTAAACTTGCACTTTTCTTGAATTGAAGACGGTAATTTTGACTGCTGACTTTTTTTCTTGAGAGATTCTGGTTACCTCGTATAGTAGCCTCAGAATACTTTTAAGGCCAAAATGTATGCTTTGATGATACCTAGGTTGTTCTTCTTGTTGATAATCGACACGACACTCTCAATAGCTTAGCTGGGTACCTCACTACCACTGAAATGAATTGTTGCTGCTGGTGTATAACATCTTGCCGGCTGGCTATCGTAAAGGATTCTACCTTTGGTGCTTGTGGATTTGGAGTGGTGTGTATATTTGACAAAAATTGGCCTTGTGCGAAAAATTGAGGTCTCGATTAAATTGTAGCAGTAAGCACTATGTTAATATCACTGGATACACGAAAGGTTGGGTAGGAATTGATTGGTTTATGTGTATTCCATCTCAGTACTGGTACTATCATGAAAATCACTTAACGCGTTAAAACACGCTTTGACCATTATACGCGTCGTGAATTCATTCATAACTTTCGTTCCTCCATCAACCAACATGTTCAAATTTTGTACAGAAGTAATCAACCCTTGGGCGCCTTCAACTTTGCTATCTTACTTTGACCTCATTCACAATCTTTGCTTGTATAATTCTTGCCTTGTATCTTTTTGGTGATTCTTGCTTTCTATCACAATTACCATCATGCCTTCTGCGGTCAAGAAAAGAAAGGTCGCGGCGCCTTCGAGAAATGCAGCAACTACCAAGATTCAACCATTGAGTTCCTTTACTACGATTTCAAAAGCAGTCACAAAGGGTGGAGCAAAGTCAATAATTGAAAAGAATAAACAAGCGAATGCGGCATCAGTGACAGTAACTAAGGTAGATAAACCTTCTACGAATTTAAGAAAGAGAAAGTTGGATACAGAGGAGGAATCGAATGTGACTGAGATAGCAACGACTACGACTGCGACGATTGCGACTGCCACGACTGCCAAAGAAATTGAGCCACTTCCATCAAAACCGGTCCTCCCGTCAAAAGTTCCACAAACACCGCACAAACTTATTAAAACATCCTCAATCACTACCGACACCCCAACAAAAGGCGCGCGCACTCTGCTCGATCGTCTCCTTCTACAAACCCCAAAAAGACCCGTCCAAAAAAGACCTTCTCTTTCGTCTCTACGATCGATTTCTTCGAATTCTGGCACGGCGGTTTCGATACTTCCTCTTGAACATTTACAAACTGACGATGAAGGAAAGGAGGAGGAGGAGAGCCAAAAAGAGGACCTTAAGGAACCACTCCCTACCGAACTCATCGATATTATCAATCTTCATGCAGCACTTCTCACAACACTCACCCTTCACTGCGCTCACAATGGATCCAATGCACCCGCAGATTTACGGAATCTCTGTCCGGATGTTGCCAGAGCATGGGGAAAACGGAAGGTCATGCTGGATGATGTCCGCCGGGCTCTTGGTGTCCTGAACTCTCATGTCAAAGTTGACGCAGAAGATCAAAAGCTTTCTACAATCACTTTATCAGATTATGGATCCGGGAAAATATGTGTCGAGATTGAAGCTGGGAATGGCGGTGGAAAGGGTAATAACTTGAGGCCGATTGATGAAGAAAGACTCAATGGAATATTTTCGCAAAGATTGATACGTCGGTGGGAATTGAAAGATGAGGATGTTACTATTGAGGACTTCATCAAACAATTACCATTGGAGCCAATCACACCTTGTTCTTCGCTCTCAAAGATGACGCCCCTTCTCGCCAAGGGTCAACGACGACTGGAAGACATGAAAGCCGGCATTGTTGCTAAAAAAGATCTCAGGAGAACGAAATCTTCCCCCGCTCTTATTCAAGTTGCAACTTCTACAGATAATTCCTCCCCTCTCTCCACCGAAAAGAAACCTACACTTCTTGAGCGTCTCCGCGCAAAACAACTCAAACAATCTCTCCTTCCTCAAGCCCCATCCCCTGCGCAAGTAGCTCGTAAATCAGCTTTATCAAGAATGGAGGAAGTTGTCAAGGTTCTCAGTATTTTGAGTACGTCGGGATCAGCTGGACAGCAAAGAATCTCTTTCACCATGCCGACTTTAATTGGTAAATTGAAGGATTCATTCAAGACTCCTATATCGAAAGACGAAGCAACCACTGCTGTGAAATTATTAGCGGTCGAAATCGCGCCGGAATGGGTTCAATTGGCTAAGATTGGGAAGATGGAAGCGGTGGTTTTTGATAGGGAGAAGAAAATTTTGGAGGAGAGTGTTAAAGATCGGGTCAAGAAAGCCCAAGCTGCTTGAACCTCAACATGAGTTGGATATCGTGAACGAGTGTTGGAAAACGACTCTTTTAAGATTTTGTATATCGTATTGGTTGAAAAAGATACCCTTGTTTTGTATATATTAGGAGCATGATGTACTATGGTTTATTGGTCTTATTTGGTTCGTTGAAGGATACGGGACACAGAATACAGGATACAGGATACAGGACTGAGGAGCAATGGACGGGAAAGAAGGAAGAAGGGATGGAAGAATAGAATGGTACAACTAGGGACCACAAACGGAATAAATAATTACTGAATGACCTTTTATTTACTGACCCATACTGACCCACGTGATATCATCAGCGGCAGCGGGTGCCCGTCACCAGTCTTCCGTGCCAAATGTTGTCTTTTGGGCCAATTATCTGCATCGCTTCGGCATCATCTTATGGGGCATGTTCATCCTGAACCGAGGCTGCTACAGCGCATCCAAAACAGTGATCCTATTCAGGTGTGTCGGCCAAGATCAAGCAGGAAAGATCAGGTCCCTAAGATTTATTTAGTAGGAAGAACAGACTTTGCCAGGAAACAGTCAAGACATTGTAAATCAATTGGAGAAAAAGGGTTGAATTGAGTAAATGATTTATCTACTCTGATAGACCATAATCGCCAGGTATAATAACATTGAAATCCAACGCAATGAAAACCTCTTGATATCTAATGCTTTCATTTATTCTTTCATGCATCTCATCTATTCATAAACTCCATAGCTTGAAGCAGCGACCATCCACCGTCCACCGTCCACCAATACTCATTTGATTGGACTCGCCCACTTATATCATCATCACACTATCCGCATTTACTCATCATCGCCCGCTCCACCTGGAGTACCAGTCTTGGGAGTACCGGAAACAGGAGTTCCACTCTTCGCGCTTGGCGGCCCAGCTGTAGGAGGAACAATTTTGATTGTAGTCTTAACGGGTGCTGCCTTTGCTGCAGGAGCAGGTGTAGCATTCTTCTTTGGTCCTCCAAACTTCGAACCTCCAATATCATTTCCACGTAACTTAATACCCAAAACACGTTCCATATTGTTCAAAACTTTTTGATCAGGAGTGGCGACACCCCTTTCCATGTCGTTAACAATCTTTGGGGTAGTGTTGCATAGTTTGGCGAGGTCGGCTTGGGTTTTGATGTTTTTGGCCTTGCGACCATCTTGAATGGCTCGGGCTACTTCCATACCAACGGTCTTTGGCTTAATGATTTCATCGGAGCGGTCGACTTTTGTGAGATGTTGACCTTCTCCTGAAGAGCCCTATTATTTGAACAGGTTAGTTTGTGACACATGGCGGTCGAATGTAAGGCTTGCGGAAAGAAGGTCGCGGGGTCGCGGGGTAAATTTTAATGATTGAATGGATTCGACTTACAGCATTACCGGAAGCAAATTTCTTCTCAGTAGTAATAGCTCCTCCACTTCTCTTAGCAGCGTTCAATGCAGCAGCTCCTCTAATGACAGTCTCTCTGTTTGCGCCAGCTCCTCCACGAACATTCTTTCCAATCTTTGTAGTTGACTCCCAGTCATCCATTTTGATTGATTTTTATGTGGGTGTTTGATTAAAAGGTGATTCCTGAAGAGATAGAATATTTAATTGAAAGGAAAGGGATTCCGAAAATTTATCGAGGGTATTTGACGCTGATGATGTTGTATGTTGTAAAAAGTTGAAGAAGGATTGATGACTTCTATTTGTGGCAATTGAATAGCGCATCCTCTCGCCGAATGAATCAGATACAAAAAGAATTTCTTATGTAAGCAGGGTTAAGTTATGTCGTCAAGCGGTGAGTGCCGTAGAAGGGAAACTTTACTGTATTGAGATGAAATGGTATGGCAATATATCCTTGTATGACTCTAGACTTTGATTTCTAAGAGTACCTAGTATGCCAGTACGTACCCATTGACCATATGCATCGTGTATTTGACATGTTCAGATAACTCTAAAACATCATTGCTATCCTATCATACGAGAACCTCGAGGTCTTATATATAGGCTGTCCCGTATTTACGTCTACCTTCGGTGTCCTTTACGATTCATCATTCTTGATATTAGGAACATTTGAAAAAGAAAAATGTATTATCAAAGAACTCAATATCGCCGCCCCTAGACTTCCAAACCGCATCATGGGTGTTTCTTACTTTGCATTCACCTCAATCACACTCATTGGGTTATTCGGATCAGTGTCCGATATATCGACTATCTTCGCCTTTTCGATTATCCGGAATAGACATTCATTTTTACAATCAATTCAGAAATATGTTGACCTATCAACCATTATTACCATTGCCACGAGCACGAGTGTCCTGTTTTCAATTCTTCAAATTATTCGATATGTCCGAGGGCTTCAGGTAGCACCTACCAATCCAGATGATCAATTTCTAAAGCCTATGCTTTTTCCTACGAAAACAAGTCATTTGAGGTTATTTCCAAAGAGACATGGCTTCTCATACTCCTATCTTTTAACTGGCATACCCATTGGTTGGACAGGATCTTCAGGAGGAATGATTTCAGTCGATGAAAAGAATGATGGACTTCCATTGTATAGAAAATTATTATCCCTTCAACCAATGAGTCCTTGGTATGTCGTGGATGGAGATTGTTATTTGGAGAGGGGTCATGTCTCTGGTGGATTAGAAGGAAAGTTGAAAAGATTTCTTCACGATGAGGTAATTTTGATTTTTTATATGTTCAGGATTCTGTTGACAAAATCTAGGGTTTAAATCATGAAGATTATCCATTTGCATATCTTTTGACGTCTTCCAAGTTTCTTGGGTATCAAAATAATCCAGTTTCAATATGGAACCTTTATTCAAGGAATAGAGAATTGAAAGCTGTTATCCTCGAAGTCAATAATACATTCGATGAACGTCATACTTATTTTGTCACACCAAAAGATGCGGAAGATTCCAAAATAGAGGAACCAAAAGGCAAGCCACCAAGGTTCACAAATACTTGGTCCAAGGAATTTTATGTTTCTCCATTCAATTCTCGGAGTGGTTCTTATTCCGTCTCAGCTTCTGATCCATTTTTTCCATCGCTTTCTGGAAATAATCCTCTGGATCTCACATTGACGCTCAGTTCTACTGAACGTCCATTCTTAGTAGCAAGAGTCTTTTCTGATGGCCATCCATTCGACCCATCTAACATGTCGGTACTCGAGAAGACTAAATTTCTACTATCATGGTGGTGGGTAGGATTCGCTACATTCCCTCGAACATTAGTCCAAGCCTCCATATTATTTTTCAAGCGGTCCTTACCATGGGTTTCGCGTCCGGAACCATTCAAGAAGACTATTTCCAGACATGCCGATGACACTCAAAAGTCTATTGAGGTATTGTTTCGACAATTCTTACAACATCTTATTGAGGTAGCGGACGAGCCTTTAGTTTTAAAGTACAGACCTGCTGGGCTTCTTGATAATACCCCAGAAATTATGTTTTCTCCATCAGCTCAAATGTCACCGGAGTTGGCAAAATCCATGGAGATATCAGTACTTACACCAATTTTCTACACCCAATTGATCAAGTATGTCGACATCGTCCAAGGTCTTGAAATGGAATCGAAAAATGAAACTGTATCCATCTCTGAGTTGAGTCTTTTATGGACTTGGCCTTTGAAGTCGGAGACGCAGCAAGCAGTACCAGAAAATTTCCATTCATCGGATGAAAATACTCTTACCTGTATATTTTTCCGGGCAATTCGTTCCACTCGTATATGCTCTCATGCTGATTCTGCTGCTCTTACTGGAAATATTTTTTCATCATTTGACAAATACATTCTGAAGCACACCGATAATATCACTTCGATGTTATACCAGAGGATACTGCTCAAGATGTTGCTTTGTGATTGGATCGCTTTGGGATGGGAAGATTTATTGAAAACCCAATGGTGGTTGTTAAAGACTGGAGGCTTTTGGTGGTTAACAGGAAAGATGTGGTTTATTTATTTGAATGCATACACTGGCTTGGAACATTGAAAGCATGATGTTGGGAATAATGTAGGGTAGATGTGGGGAATATCGAAGGATGATGTTGAAATACTTGAGAGCTCAACCCATCAAGTCTAGCAACATTCGTATGCTCTCATCTGCAAATTAAAAACACAAAATATATCCCAATCTCTAACTCACACTCCCCAAGTCCTCTATTGCTTTCAAAGAAGTCGAACATTATCAATTGATATCTCCCCAACGATCGCTCAATGTTAGACCTTGGGAACGCCAACAAATACTGGCACCTAGCTTGCCCACATTTAGTGCGGGGTGCCGACGCGCATTCACTTCTCCCAAAACTTTCTCCGCTCAAAAGAATAACTCTTCGACTTTTGTCTATTTTCAAACAAATGGAGATAGCGTGGTCCCTGTTGGTAATCTGAGACTGGCGGTTTCTATTGTCTCTTCCCTCCTCTTTTGCACTCAAGCAATTTGAACATTGACCCTCCGAATTTTCTCGAGGATGGTTTGACACCAGTCTTTGAAAGTGCGAATAGATAAAAGTTCTTTTGGCCCTGGATTAATTCTAAACGGCCTTTGGGATTCTTTATGGTGGTGTGCGAAAAGGTGGAGAAAGGTGCGAAAAGATGCGGGCGGATGTTCTGCGCAACAAGCTTCACCCCGTCGACCGTCAATTCCGCTTTTGTGTGGGTAGTACTACCTTAATAATTCGACGGTAATGTATCTACTTGTAGCAATAGCTAGCACTTTCCTCAAATTTTTGTATCTGTCTGGGATACCCACCGGCACCCAGCGACCTTCGGCTTCGCGACCTGCTCCCATCTGAAGCCGCGGCAATCAACTCTTTGGATGGACTTGGCCTCAACGCGTCGCCGGTCGTGAAGCTACTCCGACGAACCAAACGGTATGTGCTCCGCATATTGAATTGACGTTTTGTAAAGTTCCTTCGATGTCACGCTCAAGTCCCTGTTCTGTGGAAGTTATTTGAGCCTCTCCGAATCGCGCACTCCGAAGACGCCATGGTCAAATCCAATTCCCATGGAATGCTCGCAGTGGGTGTAGTCTTGCCGCCGGGAATATTTCTTCTGCCATTCTGATGATAGAGTTCGAAAAGCTTCGCAAACTACCGCATTAATGTTGTCGTGAAATTGATTGGTTGACCGAGTCGCTTTGTGATCTAGTTGCGGGGCAGTCAGCTCAAATCCAATCACACATTCCGTCATTTGGAACGTCGGGTTCTCATCAATTCACCTTGATCAATCCATCTCGCCTTTTGAAATCATCCTTCGCGGCCATCCAAATATGCAATTAAATATAGCGTTAGTGATTCGTTGCTTCTTGAAAGTGTAGTGGTGATTGAGTTCGCGTCGAAAGCCATTTTCTTGTGGAGGTAGAGGAGGCGCGGGGAGGGTAGTTTATTTTAAGTGGACGTGCTTCAGGCTATGTACTCACCATGATCCTTCTTGCCAACGCCATCATAGGCATATCATGCCTATTAACGCCAGAGTAAATGGTGGGGCCAAGGCGCTATGAGTCCGTAATTTAGCGTGTCAAATGAAGGTCACCCAAATCTTACTTGCGAATAATTTTAAGACTTCTAAAATATTGTTTTTCGCATCATCAGGATATCGGATCGATCTATTCGAGTATCTGCCTAGGAATCAAGAGTTACGGGATGAGTTACGGGATGATAAATCTCCTGATTTGATACATCTAGCCCCTCGCAACCCATAAACACAATCTATTCACGGGCTCGACTATCCATCTATTCCAGTATCCTTCATACCCTTGCGTTTGCTTTCATAGTTCATCGCATTGGGCAGTCGGAAAGAGAATATGAAACTGGAGAATTCACAGCCACTTGAGGAGTATTCTTATTTTGAAATGGATATATTTGCTATTTCCCATTTGCAATCGTCTGAAATTTTGACTGGTCGTCAGTGCGATCATAAACTTTCTCCAGAAACAAATCTGGGGCATATCATGTCGCGGATAAATTTATGCAAAGTATTCGGATATGCTTTTCGACTCTTGAATATAGTCGTCGCCAGAAGAAGCTTTCTTGGCCAGGAGATCATATGCTTTGCGTGCAATCTACGAATGTACCCCTCGTTGAAATGCTTTAGAATCACCGCTTCCATCGCTGCAAGTCAAACGTTAGACCAAAACATTATGTGAAAACAAGACTTTACTATTGTCAGATTGAGAGTAGGTTGCGAAATGTTCTTTCCTTGGCGTTTTCAACATTCCTCTTCGATGCCCAACACGATACATGTACAGATATCACCAAATTCTAGCACAAGTTTGTCGGGAAGTTTATACTTGTGGATCGAAGAGAATTGTGAAAGTTAATCGAAGAAGCCAAACAATCATAATCTCAACTCCATATCAAACGTTACCTGGCCTCAACTGAATACCTTCCATCGCCTCAAACACCCGTGAGTTTATGACGTCCTCATTAAAGTTTGTCTCATAAAACCTTTCCATATGGTTTCAATACATGGAATCTTTTGACATTGCGGGGTTACAATTTCTATATATAATCTTATAATGTCCTCTTGTATTTCTTGCTCTGGTATCCCAAACAATCATTTTTCAATTCACTTAATTATACCAGCAGGCAGGTATTACACTTCAGGAAAGTTGACCTTTCATACAAAGCCTCACACTCATTTTCAATTCTTAAAAAATAAAATTTACATCGTCAAGATGCGAAGTTACATCCAGAACATTTCCTTTCTCCTCCTTTTGTTGGGTACCTTTATTCTCGCAAGTCCCATTCAAATCGAAACCTCAACGGTACCACCGACTCCAAACCCAACAATACCAGTCAATAAGATGTATAGTCTTTCATCTCGTCAAAAGATGAATATGACCAGCGGTGACACCAACCCTAAATCTTCTACAAGTCCCGCTGGTGCCAAATCAACTGGAACATCCACTGCATGTTCACCAGAAGTTCAAGCTCTTGCATCGGGAATCAGTTCGAATATCGCTGATCAACGTAATGAACAAAAAGCTGTGACAGCTGTTGGAAAGATTCTTCAACAATCACCTTTTAATGCCTCCATGTTTGATGCAGCACAATCTTCTCTTATGACTTTTGTTCAAAAAGGAATTCAAATTCGACAAAACAATCAAAAGATAGCTCCAGCAGGAAATGGTGCCATACCTGGCTTGGCAACTGTCGGAATGGCACAACAGGAAGAATTGAATTTAACCATGAGTTTGACTGCAAGTAATGTCGCTGGTAGTAATGCGACGGTTGCAAAATTAAAGACAGATTTTGCAGGTGGAATTGTACAAAATATGAAGAATTTGGCGGCGGCAACTAAAGGTTGTACAATGCCCAGTACAACTACATAATTTATGTTGGTGGGTTTGGTCAACTACCTAGGTAGTCAACAGAGAGAATCATTCATGGGAGACGCTGGTCGCTCTGTAATGTAGCAAAAATATTATGTATATTTCACTTCACACAAAGATTGACAAAGTACAATCGATGATCATTCATGCCGCCGGGTTAAATTCTCTGGTCCATGAGTCTCAAATCTCAAATTGCATCATCATAAAAATCGAACAATTATAATCAAAACATTTCGCATCGCATGCACTTCCATATTCTATTATTATCTTATTCATTTTCGAACGTCTATTTAACAAACCGTGCAATTAGCAATCAGCGATCAGTAATCAGCAACCAGCAACCCTACCATTCGTACATCCAATCATGCATTCATACAATAATTATCTTTCTTTATTTCAAATCCATTTTCAAATAATTTCCTATCATACCTCAATAAATCTCATGTTCACTACCACTCATGTCCACCTCGACGAAATCATCTATGATAAAGTTTATTCCTCGAATCTTGCACGTTCAGCAATGTGTACTAAATAAATAATGTCAGGTAAGCGCGCTTCATTTCCATCATTTTGCCAACGAAAAGAGATTTGAGTACTCACGCTACACAATTTAATTCCTCCGCCTTCAACTCCCATACCTGGTGCTACTGTATCAATTTCTCTATGTGAAGCTCTCAATCCCTAAATTCCATACTCTCCCACCAATCCAAATAAACACTTGCAGTAATACCCTGCCACTCAAAGATGTGCATTTCCACCAATATTTGACCAATAGGAAATTCCGGTTTCAATGGATCCGGAGATGTAAGTGCACCAGCGCCGCCAGGAAGTGTATAACCATTGTGTATAACCATTCAAGGAAGAGAGAGCATTGTATTCTGAATATTCGATATCCGTCTTCAAAATGTCACTATTCCCACAAATTTCAAACCATTAGTTTTTTTTTCTTCTTCTTTTCTTCTCCAGGAAAAGTTTTTTGGCAATGAGGAAGACCAAGGACCAGGGGAATATGCAACTGTTACAAAACTCACATGTAATCATGTCCATTTCTTTTCATCATGTCTTGAATTGTAACAAGTCGATTCGCATCATCCGTAGCACTATTTGCTCCATTTCTTTCAAAATGTGCTCTTGCTCTCATTTCCTCCGTAACTTCTTCACCAAAATTAAATCCCGGCACATGTTGATCATGACCCCAAATTTCACATTTCGTTCGACTAAGTATTTCGGCTTCGAATGATGAATCATTTCCAACACCTATTTTGATTTGAAGTTAGCCATGAATTTCCAACGTTCATGAATCAATTTCTTACCAAAACTATAGACCACGCAAGGTTCTTTCTCAATGAATTTACTAATTCCACAAATCCACCAACCTCCTTCTCCAATTCTTCCAAGTCTTTCCATTTCCCATGGACAATCATAACTTGGAGTAACTAAATCCCAAATACTCCAAGGAGTTTCTTTGAAAGTAATTTCATCCTTGGCAGGAAAAAACCCTCGATCTGGAAAATTATGTCTAATTTCTCTTCTTTTTGTTACTCCTCGTTGATATATAATTTCCGATTGTTGCATGAATGTATTGAGGTTTGGACGTGATATAGGTATGAAATTAAAATTTCCTAATGTTGGTATGGAAAATGATACTTTTGATCTGGCTTTTGATGGAATAGCGATAAATATTGCTAAAAGAATTAATGAAGTTAAAAATAAAATTTGAACAACATTATTGGATCTCATGATGGGATTGAGTTATTGGTGTTTTGTTGCTGTGGAATAACTTTGGCCAGAAATAAAATGAAGTTACGAAATACAAATAAAGAGAAGTAGGAGAAATGAACATTTTCATCCTTTAGCTTCGATATTCTTTTCGATTTCATGGCGCTCATGAGTACGTATACATGGATGTCATGGTACAGGTAAAGACTTATATTGTATCATAAGGGTAGAAGGGCTATGGAAGAGTAAGGCCCTACTTATAAGAAGTAGGGCACGCTAGTGGTCTATGCCT